>JAMKCH010029986.1:0-17095 GCA_023653785.1 Ophioderma brevispina
TGTTCACGCATCATTCCACCTTTGAAAATTTGCCATGCCCCCCCCCCTGTCCCCGGGAATAATTTTACATTTTGAAAACAGAAACAACATTCTATCACCGGTGTATATAAGAATTATTGTCCCCGGGCGTTCTCATAGTCCGGGAACAATGGTTTCAGAGTTTTTCCGTTTCCAGAGTTTATTCACCAAACTATACCAAACAAAGTAATACAGGAAATGGTGGGTTGACCAATAAGAAGCACAGCTCGTGAGCCTTGGCCACCCTACAAGGTTGGCACGCCAAGCTACAAACATAATTACGGTATACTAGAAGTGCAAGAACGTAACTAAACAGTGACACGTGTATAACCCAGACACCTGTTGGCAGAGGGTAAAAGCTACTCCAATTTACATTTGAGATACATACAAATGTAGTATAAAAGGAAGTAAATACAATTTTTACACATATATCAAAATCTAACAAGGTGATAGCAATCCAAGATACTAGTTTGTACTGGATCACCAATACTGTTTATACTACGTTTGAAAGAAAAACGGAGGTACATTTTTTTAATGTCAGAACTAAGCATTATTCCAAGACGAGGTCCCTGTCTTCCTATTGAGTGACGTTGCTAAATCAGTGTTAATTTGGGGGACGGAGATTATCAGATATCTGATAGTGTAATCGTGAATACTATGAACTTTAATACAATACATTTGAAAGATATCCGAAAGAAGATTGTGTAGAACCTATAATAACAATAGCTTTGTTTAGTTTTGTGATATCATTTATAATGAGACTATTAAAAGATGTCAAATAAAGGCGGAGTGTGGGCAAGACAATTGTGTGTTGGGCACAAATGCGAGGATTTTGCTTTTGGTTTTAAATGAATACGATTCAGGTTGCAATTGTTTTGGGTCTGCCCAATAATATTACAATACAGAATATGTGGTAAGACTACACTAATTTTAAGGGAATATAAAGTGTTCTGAGGTAGCAGATTTTTAAGCCTAAACAAAATACCTTACTATTTGGAACAATGTGATTGATGTAAGTGTATGGGTTGGTTCCATGTGATGTGGATTCATCAAGATTGAACCCCAAAAATTTAATACAGGCAACTTTTGAAATTGGAATGTTATCAATGTTACATATCAATGTTTTGGTAGTCCGATTACTATGCCTGTTTCTAAAAAGATTAATATTTTTTTTATTTATATTCGGGATAATTTGTTAGCCTTCAGCCAATTTGAAATACAAGATAATTCTTGGTTCACAACGTTGATGAGATGTTGGGAAATTTTTATGAAGAAGCTAATATGTTGTGTGTCATCAGCATATATTATAAAAGTGAAAAAGGTTGAGGATGGACAATTTCATTAAATATAAAATGAAAAGTAAGGGGCCTAAAATTGATCCTTGAGGGGGACCCCTACATTGGAAATATTGTGAGGGAGAGTTGGCATTGTTAAATGAACCTATTGGACGGTTGTCTAGGTAATTCTTAACCACTCTAAGGCAACACGCACGATACCATATGAAAAGTTTGTCAAGAGAATTTCATGGTTGACTGTGTCAAACGCCACCTTCAGAGGTCCAGAAAATTCAATAGTATGGTATTAGTTGTCAAGAGCAGACACAATTTTAATTGGTACGACTTCCATGAGGGCCCATATAAAAGACGATTGGACGAAAACCTAACTGAGATTTATGAAGTAAATTTAGATGAGAAATCAAACCAGATATCTATTGTGGACATTTCTCTCTGAAAATTTTGGAGAAAACAGGGAGAACGATGATAGGCCCCTATAATGGAGGAATCTGTAGGGTCCAATCTGACTTATAAATTGGAATGAACTTTGGGCAACTTTTAGTTTCGTGGGGACAACACCAGAAGCAAGTGATAATTATTATGTTAGTGAGGGGATATGTCAAAATAATGTTGTCGAACTGATTTAACTATATCCGGCTTCTCGATTTCATCAAATCCACTGCTGGTACCTTGTGTGGGAAAATTTTGATGAACTAACTGCAAATTTTAGTGACCTCGTCATTATCAGTGGGGGAAAGAAACAGGGAATGAGAGGGCGACGTAATATTCTTAGAAATGTTTATGAGCACATGGGTGGTCTCATCTTCGGGCCAGATTGAAACCTACATTCGCAAAATAATGATTAAAATTATTAGTCAATCACAGAGGGCATTAGTTAATAAAGCAAAGATTATCATCATAGAAGAATGAAGGACATTAATGCTTAGTTTTGCGTTTGGCGGCCCATGAGTGTTATTAAGAGTATTCCAGGTAAGTTTAGTATTATGTTTAGATCATCTAATCTCTTGTAATATTTTTTTTGAAATTCCTATGAGACTGGTTTAATTATTACGCTAAAAATTCAAATTCGTTTTATTAGCTGAGGTTGACAAGAATATATTTTTTATATAGCTGATCTTTACGATTAATAGATTAAGAATGGCTTCGGTTATCCATGGTTTTCGCTGGATACGGCGTTTTTTTTCTGGGAATTATTAGAACCACTTGTACGTTTTCTAACAGGAAAAGATATCATAAATGTTAATAAATTTGGCAATAAAGGAGTATCCGCTGTCCTCAACGAGTCATGTTTTTTGTAATAAATGGCCAAATCCATTAAATTTAAATGATTATAAAAATTATCAACTGACTTCTGGTTTTTAAAAGATCGCGTGTTTTCCGTAGGGTGGTGACTAAATCTAACAATTGGTATTGAGTTTGGTAACTTGGAAAATGGGATAATATCTTTAGGCCTGCGACATCAAATACCAGATTTTATTTATGATATAACAATTGGTAAAAATAATTATCGATTAAAGTAGCCGATGTGGGGTCACCTGGTTGGTCTATCAATCAGGGGATACAGGTTATTGGGTTGAAATGGTGCTTAAAAATCCGAATATTTAAGTTGTCATACTGAAGTAGGTCGAGGTTGAAGTCACCAGAGATATAACAATTTTTATTTTAGGAAGAAACTTTGTTGAAGGCATCGGTCAAGGGTCTGTAGAAAAATTAATATCGGTTCATGTGCTCTGTAAACGTGGCCAACAATCACATGTTTAGAGGAAATGATTGATAATCTCAATAAACAAAGATTCGGAGTGTGGGGTCTCGGTAGTATTAAAACAAAGTTTAAGTCACCTCTGATACGATATGAAATGGATTTATGGCACGTAAATTAGCGGCAACCGCCACTTCTTCACCCCTCGTGGTGCATTAACAAAATATAGTCATCAATAGAAGCAATTAAATGAGAACTGTCCTCAACTGAAACCAAGTTGCAGATAATGTTATTAGGGAAAAGTAGATTGAACAGAAATAAAGTTAGAATAGTATCAAAAATTCTTAGTGAAATAAGTGAGTTTTATGGTACACTGAGAAGTCATCATTACATAAACCAGTTATCATTGTTACTCAAAAAACCCTTACAAACATTTGAAACATGGTAAATCATTCAATATCCCCCCCGAGGTCATTTAACAAGTCATGGAAATTATCATCATAACAAAACTTGATGTAAATTTCAAACTAATCATTCGATTATATTCCAGTGAGTTTTAATCAAGCAAAACAAGCAATTTAAAAATACTTCATCGTCAATCAGCATAAGTGATTAAAATTGGAATAGAATCACCATTACATTTAAAGCAAGCCAATCAGAACCGTCAACTCAGAATAAACAACAGCGGGTATGATAAAAAGTTTTTTGCCAATTAGAACACAAACTTTAATGCTGAGTGAGGAAGAATATTTTACTACAAGAATTACAAAAACAACTATTTCCATAACTGCAACAAGTAAAACACACAAAGAACAATACAGTAATACAAAAACTAAAAAAAAACTTAATTACCAAGATGTACACACAAATGTTGTTGCTCTAAACGGGTGAAAGCAGGGAAAAATGTGGATGAGGTAAAAAATGGAATTAGGGAGCATGTGATTAAATTAATTGAACAGGTTTACATAGGAGATTAAAAAATCAATGGTAAAATCATTAAAGGGTCAACTGACAATCAAGAGACTGAGATGGAGATCACTACGGCAGCTGATCTTGCGAGAAGCAGCACAAAGAGGAATTAAATGGAGGCATAAAGGGAATACAATCTACACACAAACAGTGAAGAGAAAAATTCAGATAAGCCCGACTAGGAAACGCTCCAACTCAGTAAATCGTGCACATGATTTATAACAAAGAATTAAAATAGAATAAAATGAATATACCAAATGTTACTGAAATGAACCAGCAGTATTATAAATAAGACACCTAATAAGACAAAAGAAAATTAACAAATTGGGGATAAAATCATCGAGAGATCATAAGAATCAATAGATAAAATGTGCTGGAAGGCAGTAGAATCAAAAGATCAGCAGTTACGCATTTAAACGTTTGAGCAATGTGAGAAAAAGCAAGTATAGGGAAAATATCTAGAACATAGAACTAATAAACTTCATTGCAAAATGCAGAATAACCATGGGAATCAAAACATTTTTCAAGCAAATAAAGTGATTACCAGCATATTGAAAAAAAACAAATAATATGGGAGGTATATACCAAAATGACATAAAATACCTAGTGATTGAATTATTGGAGTCAATTCAATTTAAATTCTAGGAAACGTTACAAGACTTTGCAAACACGCTGGACCATTGACAAAAGCTGCTGGAAAGCAATAGATTGGAAGATGATCATTAAAAACTCAAAACAAATAAAGTAAACAATTGGTGCATTTGAACAAAATGGGCAAGAGAAAAACAAATGGGAAAGGGAGGAGAAAAAATACACAAACTGGGAAAGCAGAATGAAAAAACAAATATTGATTTCCAGCAAATTTGGTTACTAAATAAGAGATGATAAAATATTTAAGAAATAAAGGGGTTTTGGCGAGCATCATCCATGGAGCGAAGTAATGTGTCGAAAGCTGGAAAAACCAAATAAAAGGGCGATGCACAACCTAGCCCTCACTTGATATTCCCCCAGCCGATGACACCAAAAGGCATAACACGATACTGCAAACCCTTCATTTCTATTTCATTTATCTAAAACAGTTTGATTTATATAATACAATGAGCCAAAACCTCTAATTGTAAAATAATGGGCAAAAAACTGACCAATCAAAATGCCGCATTTTCAATATGGGCAGCAGAGGGTAAGTAAAATAATTATTTAAATGAAATCCCCCATGGGGGGGAGATATTAAAATAGATCCCTGAATGACAATTAAATACCCATAACATAAACAATTGGTACCAGCAGGTTGAAAAGATTTAATAATGGGAAGAGATTCTTAAATACCAAGAATGACATAAAAACAGAGGTATTGAGTTATTGGAGTAATAATTGTAAATGCGAATAGATTTATACTTTAACACGAGTTGCATGCACGTGGAAACCATTGAACAAATCTGCTGGAAAGCAAGATATTGGATTATGAATCATTAAAAACTCAAAAAAAAAAAATTAAAACAGTTGGTGGAATTGAACAAAGGGGGCACCGACAAAATGAAAAAAAGGGTAAGAGGAGGGAGAAAAAATACAAACCAACAGGAATCAGATGAAAACATTATTGATTTCCAGCAAATTTGGAACAATAAAAAAGTTGATAGTTATTTAGAATAAAGGGGTGATTGCAAGCATCATCATGAGCGAAGTCATGTGGTCCGAGGCTGGAACAACCAAATAATTGGCGAGGCGCAGCCTAGCCCACACTTGATAGTTCTTCCAGCGAGGACACCACATGCGGCCATAAACGATACTGCAAACCTTCATTTCTATTTCTATTATCTAAAACAGTTTTGATTATATAAAACAATTAGCTCAGACCTCGTAATTGTAAAATAATGGACCAGAAATTGACCATCAAAATGCTGGCATTTTCAATAATGGGCACAAGAGGTACTAGAATAAATTATTAAATTAATCCATGAGATTAAAATAGATAAACCTTGAATGACAATTTATACCCAGGACATAGCACAAGGATAGTTAAACTTTTGCAACTGATTAAATATACTGTCAATTATATTTGAGTGACAATTAAAAAATACACAAATTAGCAATTTTATACATGTATATGAGAAAAAAAAAGCATGAGAAAAAAAAAACACCTAAATTAGGCTGGTATGAGCAATTGATCAGAAAATTAAACAATAAAGGGACAATAAGATAAGCGAAGAAAACAAATGAGATTTGGTCAACACGGGTAATTGGAACTAAAACAAGCACAATGAAACAAAATGAGCCAAAATTTGGGTGGTGATTGTGATGGAATTTTTGGATGAAAGCAAGATTGCTTTCCGTTCCAGCAAATTAGGTAAACATGACTGAAGGTAAATTCACAGTCCCAGGGAATATTTTCAGTAATTAAGTACCCAGAATACAAATATACCCCAGAAAGGAAATGAATGAGATGTAAATATTATGGTAAACTTGAGAGTCAATTGGGGTATACAAATGCTATTCAGAGGACATGTGCCGTGAACTCTCTAGACATGGAGAAAATGTCAGTCCTTGAAAATGATGTTGAAAAAAAAACAGCTTATTAATAGACATTAGAGTCAAACAGTGGTTCCATTCATAAGATAACTGGCAAATTAATGTCTAACAGTAGAAGTGTTCAAATCCATTGGAAACATTCATACAAATTACTCTCTCCTGGCATGGTATAGTTCAAAATTAAGTTCATATAATCAACAGGCATGCAAACGAATACAAGTACTTTCGACTTACATCCTCCTTATGTCCTTATACCAAGTTATTGACCATAAAGCTTAACCTTGGTGCCCGTAACCTATCTTGGCATCCTTCCCTTCTGAAGTAGCTTGTTCCTTATAAGGGACTAGACACGTCTTTTCAGCCTGCATCACATGCAGGTAGATAGTGCAACAGCAAAACTTGAACCCTGGGCTGGTTTGAGTTTAGAACATAGTATCTAATCTTTCATCCGACAAACTTACTATGATGGGATGAGTTTAACCAGGTGTTTGTACTTTGGTGGAAGGCGAATGACATTACAAAAGTCATTTCCTTCACGTGGGGTACCTTGATGGTCTCAGACGATAATACATAAAGTCCCTCATTTTCTTCCACGCCGAAACCAGACGGGGTACATGAAAAGAGGAGGTTGCATTTTTTGGCTATAAAGTTTTCCGTCTCGAGTTTATTATTCAAGAGTTTCTATTTTTTGTCCCATCTGCTTCTCAAGATTGGGAATATCCACTTGCTTCACATGTGTCCTAAGTAGTCTCCTTCAACGACGATCGAGACAAGCGCCCTTTAGATGATTTACTCTCTGGTTATCTCATTTAAGGTTTCTTTTCTTGCACTGAGGTAATCTTATGGTCCACATTCAAAGCCAGACTTGATGGATGTATCTAAGCTCTGAAGTGTATAGCGGTCAGCTGTGTTATTCATCGCCGCCAGACCGGTTGTAACAAGTGCGGTGCCGGGTCACTGGTTCCATGTAACGTGGCGTTTGGTGCACTCAAAACGTCCGCCACTGATGAGGACATCCATGGCGTTTTACTGGTCGCGATACTTTTCTATTTTAGAGATTTTTCACTCTTAGACGATTTCCTGGTGACAGTTCTGTCGAGCTTAAGTTCTGATCTTGTTCTTTATGCGACATATGAAATAGTTACAGGTATAAAGATGATTTATGGCTCCATAAAGGGTAAACCTTCCAATAAAAATCCCTCCCGGTCAAGATACACATGTGGTGTGGACGACGGACTGTATCTCTCTGGTGAACAATAGGCAAAATCGATTCAGTTGACTTTCACGGAACATTAGTTTTCACACTTATTCCGTTATCGCTATGGAGCCCCGACTATGGCTCCCGAAAAAAAAAAAAAAAACCGGTCTATATGCTTTCACACCGGTGTCAATGAGATATATGTCCTCCTAGAGAAATAGTCCGGGGATTTTGGTTTCCTCGGCCCTCTGGCCCAAGGGAATATATGCCCTGTTGTTTTATTTTATTTTTAGATATAGGCCTATAGTCATAATTTACAGCTCTCAATTTTTTCATTGTGTATTCATTTCCTTTATTTTACACCCTTTAAATAACATTTCCAACCAAATGCATGGCATTTTGCATAATGTTAACCCTTATTTTCGCAAAACACATGAGCAAATTGGGACTTTCGCCTATTTTCTTCTCAAGAAAATAACCCATTTTCCCCGATTCGTGGACTTTATGACGTAATTGTGATGCCATAATAGGTAATGTTGTTACTGATTTTTTGTATCAATGGAAGAAAGACCATGACTACCACTGGTATAAATCATAAGCATCGAAATCCCAAAGGGAAGTTGGTAACCACACCCCCGTCACCCCACCCCCTTGGTAAACCATTTTTTTTTATAAAAAAAAAAAAAAGGGCTTGGTAACCCTGGCACAAAATGTAGGTACACTCTAGTGTACCTATTTTGTACCTAATATGTATCAAATATGTATCTACTATTCCAAAAGGTATATTTTATGTCATTCTGACTGTATCTATTTGTATCGACTCACCTTTTGGCTGATTGTAACTTGTTACCTAATTTGTACTAAATTAATACCTATTGGACTTAGAATATTTTTCACTCACTAGATGTATCTACAAATATCCTATTTGGACATAAGAATATTTCTTCTGCATTAAGATGTATCTAAAATATACCTATTTGGACCTTAGAATATTTTTCTCATGCACTAAATCGTATCAAAATACTATTGGGACTTCGAATATTTTTTTCTATTGCTAGATGGATCTAAAAAATAATACCTATTTGACTAGAATATTTCTCCACTAATGTATCTAAAATATACCAATTTGGACTGAGAATATTTTCTCTGCAACTAAAATAAACTATTTGTGACTTTATATTTTTTCACTTCACTAGATGTATTTAAATATACCTATTTGGACTAATAATAATATTCACATCAACCGACAAACTTACTAATTATTTTTCACTTGTAATTTTTTTTTCACAGAAGCAGCGATATTTCAATCTTTGCACGTTACAGTACAGTGAACATGTAGAATCAAGTCTACAGATCACATCAACTGTGTGCAATGATATTTCCTTATTGAAAACATCCGCTTAAAACAAATGGTTATATCCTCATGTAGGATACAATTTTTATGCTGTTACAGTTTGTAATTTTCTTCCTATGATGAATTAACGGTACATTTTTATCCAGCCTTTACAAGTGCTTACCCGATTGCAACATAAAATTTCTGGTTTTTTTTCTAAAGAAAAGGACCATCAGGACATATTTTTAATTCAGAGCTGACTCAGAGTTTTGAATATAATTTTTTTTGTGTTTTAGTATTATATAGTCACCTAGATCTAATGCTAGTCACCTAAAATGCTTAATTCCAGGGTTAGAGGTGGAACGGATATTCGTTTTTCGTGCAGTGAGGCATTTCTTTACAGTATACCAGTGCCATAGGATACCCGTGTATACCAACATTTCCGGATCGGAAATCAAGACAAAGTTGTGTTTTCTAATGAAAGGACCTGATTTTGGAGCTTAGTAAATTTCACACAGTGAATAGTATAGGGACAAGCATTATGTATATGCAAAAAACCTCGAATTTGTTTTGAAAAAAGAGTGCGCTCCTCCCTCCCCCCTCCCCCACACCCATGCATCCACTCATCGGGAATCTCTGAGTCGGCCATTTAAAAAAAAATTTACAATAGGTGTTGGTGAATTCTGATTTCATGCTTAGATAAATGTGTTTTGTACTTGTTATAAACATACTCAATTGAAACAAAATAAAAATCCTAATGCATAAACGAGGCACAAAAAGCTAGTGAAACATCAAAAGTTACAGAATTCCCTCCACCTTTGCAACCGTGACGAATTTGCACTGCGCATGACTGGAGGAAAACACTCTTCATTTTTGCGACAAAAACCAAAAAATTACAGTTTTAAAGACACCATTACAGAGAAACAATCTCCATCGAGCTGGTTAGTATGTTTAATGTAATTAAATCCAACTGTGAACTGTGGCAATTGTTTTTACTCGCTAAAGTTATCATTCTCGACCAAATTCCTAACTCAGTCTCTGCCGACGATATTGTTTTCCTACGTGCTACTACAGCGAGCCCGTCTCCATAGTCATAGCGTATGAAGTATCTTGTATATTTTATTTTATTTCAAGAGTTTTTGGGTCCAATTTAGCTTTATTATTAAATAAATTAACGGTAATGTAATTTAGTTTTCATTATTTACCGGATTTCAGCATGTACCACATTTTCGACCGATACAATTTCGCACTGAGCCTGAATGAGGCTGAGGTACAGAGGTCATTATAGTAAATCATTTTGATCCGAACAATCGTTGCCGGCCACGGCCGCTGTAGAGTCCTGATGCCGGGTGCAAAAGGCTGATGCCATGCAAAACCCTGCAAAAATTGAACAAAAATTCAGCTTCGTCCGATTCATTGCATTTTTTGGATTAGACCAGTCGCGGGAAAGAATTTGGTATTGGTGCCACCACCCTATGAATTCGGCAGCCTCAACTTAATAAACGCATGTTGAGTCCTCATACCCAGACCCATAGCCTGAGTTAGACAATATCCATGCTAGCTCAAGTTTCGTCGCACTTCCTGTACGTGTACGTATTTTTGTTTTTAAAAACGGTTAAGTTTGTGAATTGTCGCGGCTAGCCTAGCTCATCATGCGATGATAAGCCTAGCCTGGACTGGAGTCATTGAAGTGTGGTTCAGCTTGCCCAGCAACTAGCATATTTTTCTCTCATTTTTGTATGGTTCACTAGGATATCCCGAAAAAGTGTGATTTCCAAATATTTGTTAATTCTGGCGTTAGTAGCTCCTGGATAGAATGTTCGCCTAGTTCGCAATTGCAACCCTAAAATATACGAGCAAATCAGACGCATCCTTTTAATCGGACTGATGTTTTCGTTATGGACCGCTCTATTTTAGTTTTGCAGAAAGTGTACTTAAAAAAACGTGTCAAGCAATTTTACTGCTCACAATACAACGCAGATAAAATTACTCACCCAAGTTGTTGCTAAAAACGCCTTATAATACAAATCATCAACAGTGATTTTGCAAAAGGCTTAGAAATAAACAAAAATATACATCTACAATTTTGCTTTCACCATGTCGAGTAATGGCGCTAGTATTGCCGCGGTCGTCACTGTTGTGGAACTATACAATTCATATGTGGAAAGGATTTCCCCTGATTTTTGTATCTCAATTATCATGAATTTTTATGCATCTATTATGAATAAAGAACCTTCTGAGGTAAGTGGGGCCTTTTTTTCTATCGAGGATTATATTAAACAATTTATTACTCGCGAAAAACGGCGAATAGTTGCGAAACCTTTTTTGGCTTCGGAGCCTATTCATTTACACTCATTGCACTGGCTCAGGTTATTGTATACACGAATCCGGTTTAACAGTTACACATTCCCACACCTCACTGGCAGCCATAGCGGGGGTGCATCCTGCTTGAATTCACCCAATGTGCATATTAAGTGTAGCTTTTGAATATACGTATTCAAGCGTGGTACAGACGTACAAAGATTTGGGTAGGTTTTTGGGTTGGAGTCCCCCCAGTAATGGCGATCAATTCTGACCATCAATTTGGCTGGTCGGGATTTGTTTATACGAAGTGCTTCTACCGTGATTCGAGTACGCCCAATTAAAAACTTCATCACGGTAGAAGTTCCTTTTACTATGTTAGCCGCCTACTCAAACTCAGACTCAAGCCGGGAGCGGGTTGACGTCAAATCGCTGTGAAAACAAAGGAGAAGCCCGGGAAATCCCCGAAGAACACAGTGAAAACAAACTGCGCAAATTGTACTTTCTTCTTCTGTATAATTGCTTCTAAATTAATTATAATAAGTTTGTTATGTGCAATGAATATTATCTATCCAATTAAAGGGGGAATATGGGGTTGGAGGGGCTAAAATGAACTTAAAATTTAAAATAATTATAAAACTACAGTACCTTTTCTTTTGCTTTTGTTTAACAACAATCGGAGCTTCGTTCAAAAGTTATGTCGAAAATGTCGCCTCGCGAAACTTGAAATGTCTTGTGTTATTGTTTCTTTATGTATTTTATTGTTTCCTCAAGCTTAGCTGCGAATTTCAAGTCCCGATGCGACTGTTCGACCATTACTTTTGAACGGATGCTCCAATTGTTGTCAAACAAAAAAAGGGTAATTTTTTTGCTTTAAAATATTCATTTTTACCCCTCCACCCATGATTCCCAATAATCAAAGAGTGCAATAATATTTTAATATGATGAGGGGGGGTGAATAGGAACGCTTTGTAATTATGTTTGTTCAAGACTGATAACCTGCACTCATTGCATGAGGCGTTTCTTATGAGACGTCCACCAAAACGAAACAGTGCAAGAGGACATGGGCGATCCAAGATTCATATTATTCAGTTACATGTTGTCGCATTGATTGATTTTTAAAAAAAATATTTGCTAGGTTTAGTCCATCGTAAGGATGCGATAAAACCCCAAATTTTTTCATTTTGACAATTAAATGTTGCAAACAGTCGAAATGTGATGTCAACACTCTGATTTTAAGGCCTAAATAGAAAATAGTTGTCAAAAAATAAGAAAACATTAAAAAAAGGAAAAAAATGGGGGTTTTATTCAATGGAGGATACTTTGGCATGAGCCAATTCGCAATATTTTTTGAAAGATATTCAGAAACTCCGAAGGATCTTTCCAATGATATTATAATTTACGGTGGATTCTTTTAAGATTTTACAAAGCCACAACAAAATGAGTTAAAGTCTTTTGATCAGACTGTAGAGCTTGTTATGTGTAAATTAAGATTTGAGAACATCCTGGCAGGTATGGAATATTTATTAAAATTTCCCTGAACATGGCCAGCGCACGAAGTGTGAAAAGAAAACCATGTGTGATTGGCGCCGGCCAGACTCGAACCGGCAAACCTCCATATTTCCAAAGCCATGGTGGGGGGCTTTTTTTTCTACCAATTGAGCTAAACAAACCAGGTTCGCAGCGGAGCGCTAGGTATATCCTATAGGTGATCGGACCTAAAGGTGTTCATCAGTTCCGAGCAGATAGCATCAGAACAGTATACGATTTATATTATTTGTTTTGAAAATTTAGGTAGACAAAGGGGATTTATTAGTTGATCAGGTGAACGGAGCATGATATGGGGAATACCATGCACGAATCCCCATGCCGGGTGAAGCCGACGGCTGAACCCGATATGGGGACATTAGCGCATGGTCATCACCGTATCAGAGTGCTGCTGAACCCGCTAACCGAATACACTAAGTCTTGAAAAATAATTTATATGATAACAAAACATGCTCGCTTTAATTAAAAAACCAAATCTTTTTTCCCTCAAAAAAGTATTATATAAAACAAAAAAAATCATGCCCAACGCGTGGAACAAATGAATCATCCCTCTTTGTAAATGAATCAGGCGAGTAGGCAGTCACCGACATGATGTAGGTGTCGTACGCGCTGAATATTCTCTCACTGTCCTGGATACAAAAAATACCCAGTAACGGGGTACCTTTGATCTCTCCTTAGTATGATAAGAATAGTTAGTAATCTTTTCCTTGGAGATTACAGCGCACCGCAGTGTTAAAAGAAATGTGTGCTTGTGTGGATTCGAACCGGCAACCTCTGCATTAACACCTCCTTGGGTACAGGGCAGGTTACATCAAAGGTACATCATAGGTACCATCATAGGTACATCATAGTACATCTAGGTATATAATATGGTAGGTGCATGACAATTTTGGAACACCAATGTTATAATTATGCTATCATTTTAGGTACATTATGGTAGGTAATTTTGGTACATGCCAAGATACATTTTAGGTACATGACCACTTTTGGAACCACAGATAGGTATAATTTAGATACACTTTAGGTACATTCTGGTAGGTATATTTTAGGTACATGCCAATTAAGAACATTTTACGGTACAGACCACTTTGGACACCAATAGGTATTAATTTTAGATCCATTTTAGGGTACCATTCTGGTAGGATATTTTAGGTTACCTGCCAATAGATACATTTTAGGACATGGACCACTTTTGGAACACCATTAGGTAATAATTTAGATACATTTTCGGGTACATTTGGTAGGTATTAATTTAGGTACCTGCCAATAGATACATTTTTAGGTAAATGGCACTTCTTGAACTGCCAGATAGGTATAATTTAGATACATTATAGGTACAAGCCATCAGTGGTACACATAGGTGATCATACACCTACAGTAGGTAATTTAAGGTTATATATTAGCTACATATTAGGTACCTGTGCTTATTAACATGTCAAGGCTAATGTACCTAATTGTATCGAAAGTGTATATATTATCGTTCCAAAAGGGGCACCTTTGGATAGGTACAATATTAGATACATTAATAGGTACATATTAGGTATATCCCTAATTTGTCTTACTTTTGGCCAGGGAAGACAAGGATTAAGGTTCCTCACGAACCAAAAAACGAACTTATTTAAGATGCTGTGTATAGCCCATTTTATGGTTCTGTTAGAAACCTTTTTGGGGTTTATCAGATTCTTATGAACGATTGGTTGAGGGTTCCAATAGGGCCGCAAGGGGGAAATGTACGTCACATTATTTTCTTAGAGTGTAGCAACAGCCTTACAATTAACACATTGTGAAATGATATAAAAAAATCTGTGGCAATTTTTGTAAATTAAGTTTATTTGTTATGCGAGCCAGTTTAAATTTTGCATACTAATTATTAAGGTTTGGAAGAACCCACTTCCTACTTCTTTGTACCTGAAAACATGCCTTTTTTTTATTTAAGGTTTCATTTATTTCTTTATTTATTTCCGGAATCTCAATCAGACTGTCACTGACTGTCGTATAATGAGTGGAAACTGTGTTAGAATCTAAAAATTCATGACTTGAACCACAATTCCTAAGGAACCAGTAGTTTCCATACAACATGGGACAATAGTTCATACGGACTAATGTTCCGTCCTCGTCGGACTTGAACATAACTCCTAAGGATCGTTATTCTATCTACTGAACCTGGACCAATTTCCTCAAGATTTATAGGTCACCTATAATTGGATCATGTTGGTCATGGACCCTTATCCCTAGGACTGATATTCCACCTCTGCTCTGTCAGGACATATTTCTATACGGATTCTTCTGATTTAGAAACTAAATCCTTCGGAGATGGACACTCTGCTTGTGGACCATGTGCTCAGGCCAGGTGTGTTTTGTACTCTCCGTACAGGATACCATCTACAAACACGCTTTAAAGAAACTTCAGCTTGGCTTAATTGGAGATACCAGATTGCCATAAGTGGTGTTTGTTTATTGCATTCATTTCTACTTGTCCCCTTTGCGTGACAGGAAGTCTTGTTTGGCAACATAGGACCATATGTACCTGATCCCCCTACCTTGATTGGGGGTTTCCCGTCTGTAGTGCAGATAGATTGATGATTATCTTCCTCATTGAGGTCATATATTCCTTCTTTTGGCGTTTTAAGACTAAATGGTTAATAGTTAACGAAGCATTAGACGAAATGGGTTAGATGCAAATGGGTTTAAAGACTAAATGGTTATAGACCACTGGTCATTAGACGAAATGGGTTAGACAACAAGGGGTTAACTAAATGGTTATTAGACCACTGGTCATTAGACGAAATGGGTTTAAACAAATGGGTTTAGACTAAATGGCAAGTAGACCAACTGATTATTATACAAATTGGTTTAGACAAAATGGGTTTAGACTAACTGGTTATTATAACCAAAACCAACTTGTTATTAGACTAAATGGGTGTGGACCAAATGATATTAGACGAAGTGGAAATTAGAACTATTGGATATTAGCCGAAATGGTTTTAGCCAAAATTTGCAATTAGACCATCTGGGTAGATCGGTGACAATAGACTAAGTCGTTATTAGCGAAGTGGCAAATTAGACCATTGATTTTAGACGAAACGGTTTTAGACCAAGTGGTTATCAGACGAAATGGAATTAGACGAAGTGCTGATAGACCCCGGGCAATCATCAATGTGCAAGGAATAAACTTAGCTTAGCTTAGTGTAGCTGGACATAGCCGGGCGAAGCCCGGGGCTACGAGACAAGTCATAGGATATCGCGGGGTTTTCCGACGCAAAATCCTGTCGGGAAAAAAGTTTTAAAATACTTCACTTACCGACCTTCCATTGGTAATTATTCAGATTCCCTGAGTGTTACTTATTCGAAATATATAATATTAGGACAAAATAAGCAATACTGAGGTATTATGAAACAGTTTTCTGCAAGTTTTCGATGTAGAATTGTAAGAAGGGCAATTGTAGTGTATTCATTGACCTTTCAATTTTCTTTTATTTTGCGCCAGTTATTGATGCCAAAATCTCGTTAATACACGACATAAAATGCACAACCGGCAAACCGTTACAAATAAGAATAGTGACCATTGTATGGATTGGTAGGCAAGGTGAGTTAATACCAGATCGAAATCTGTGTCAGTGGGGTTATTAACCCTCTGACACAGACGAAGGTATTGCATGCGTTTAAAGCATGTTACATACAAAATACATACCTGATTTTATCTGGTTGCTGGACTTATTTCCCTTTTTCAAAGTAGGGTCATTATTACCAAATACGTAGACACAATGTTAACTTTCAAAAACATCACAAGCGTTCAAAATTGAAAGCTCGTAATTGAAAAAAATGGAAAGAAAACTGGTTCGTTTCAATACACAGAGTTGAGGTTTGTTGATAAAAAACGCTTTCCCACAAATGAACCGAGGGCATGTTAACATTCTCTGCAATTGGGAAATCATTACGCCATTTACACTTCATCAAATTGGTGAAATATAGAATGTTACCATCAGAAAAGGCCCGTGAAATTTGCAAATGGTAAATACGCCATTCATATTTATTATTTTTCAATTAAAAATGAGTGTTAATAATAGATAGTCAGAATGATTTTTTATTCTGCGTAGGGTTTGATGAAGCAGCCATTTCGTTAGAGCCATTGATTTACACGATGTTCACTGGTCTTGCGGGAGTATCCGATATGCCTTGGATATCCTCGCGAAACTGTAATGTGCGAA
>JAMKCH010029987.1:0-63644 GCA_023653785.1 Ophioderma brevispina
TTCCCTTTTCCTCCCGGTGCCTCAACCAACCCCGGTACCAAATAGTGGTGTAATGCCATGTGGGACGTTATAAAGGGAGCTCTACCCTGTTCAGGTTAAGGTGAACCATGTTCCCTTCAGTTTCATTCTACATGGCTCTACACCTTCTTGAGAATAAAGTCCAAATTCTGGTTGGACCTACTCCAAGTAATTTGTGCACAAAATAAGTCTCTAGCAACATTTTTTACCCAATTTGTATTCAGCAGATTTTGCTTTGGTGTTGATGACTCTTCACCGACTTAAGTGTCGTTCACGTGGCTCACGCAGAGCTCAAAATATATTTATATTTGTGCAAAGTTCACCTGTACCATGTGTGGAGACTGGCAGGTCATTTTGTTATACATGTACTGTACCATTGCATTATGACCTTGGTCAGGGGGTGCAATTCTTCAGGATTTTTCCAGATTTCAGGATTTTTCCAGATTTCAGGATTTTTCCAGATTTCAGGATTTTTCCAGATTTCAGGATTTTTCCAGATTTCAGGATTTTTCCAGATTTCAGGATTTTTCCAGATTTCAGGATTTTTTATTTTCCAAATTTCTGCAACTTTAATTTCAGCCCGATTCTAAACATTTTAGGTCAATTTTACGCCATTTTCCATTTTGTTTCCAAATTCAGGATTTTTCCACAACTCAATAACACCCCTGCTTGGTCTCCCCTATGAAGTCATTGTACTCTTTCAAAGGTCTTGTCCCATATTACTGTAAACAGCATATAGTTGACACTTTCCAAGTCACTACCCGAAAGTAAACCTAATACATCAACCTGGAAAAAGTTTGCCAACGTACATGTAGCGCAATTTAGGCTCCGTTTATCT
This sequence comes from Ophioderma brevispina, assembly GCA_023653785.1. Taxonomy (NCBI): domain Eukaryota; kingdom Metazoa; phylum Echinodermata; class Ophiuroidea; order Amphilepidida; family Ophiodermatidae; genus Ophioderma; species Ophioderma brevispina. The sequence continues at coordinate 857 of JAMKCH010029987.1, forward strand.
CTGCGATTTCTGCATTTCACAAATAGCAAATGAGCCAGCCTGTGATTTAACGCATAGCTGCACAGGACTTTCGCACTTGCTCTTTACACGGGTAATAGCTCCCTCCCATGTGTTACGATTTAACCGGTTTATCTGGAGCCCCAATGGGATTGGGATTTGATGATGCAACTTCCAATTTGGAGGTACATGTATGTGCAAGGTTTAAAAATGTTATGACCTCACTCTTTGTAATTCCAAAATTTTCCCATGTACTGGCAAAAATTACATCACGCACTGCTCAGACACTTGTCGTTTGGACTGTTCATCATTATGCTGTCCATACTGATCTTGATGCTGGCCTGTACTACTAGTGCAATTCTGCATATTATGTAACACATGGCTGTGCCGCAGTCGTGGGTGAATGCAGTCCAAACATCTTTTGCGAGAATGCGCATAGGAAATAAGCTTGGAGCGCATGCAATACTACGGACTTAAGACTATTAGAAAGTGGGGAAATCATCTCGGAATTTGACATCAACGCCCATGTGAATACTATTAACTTTATTTTACAGAGGCTGCCCATGAATTTAAGTAGCTCCCAGTCCCTACGGCTGTGCTGATCAAACATGTTGGGGATAATGCCGCGTTTTTCAAGGCTACAGTGCCGGGTGATTCCAGGTGCTTTTATTCCTTTTGAAGATAACTGACATTTCTTAGAAAGCCTGGATTTTTTCTTTTATAGACATGAAGATTCCACTTACTTGGTGTAAAATGAAAAAGCAAATAGTGTACCAATAACTTCAAACATAAAACTGTCAATATACATGTAGCGGTAATGCAGAATTTGTGTACAATTTAGGTTTGCAATGAATAAAAGGACTTAATTGTAAGTAATAGGTACATATGGCATGTTTGTCTTTTAGGGCCAGCCTTTTAACGGAGAATCATATTTACTCGCATTTTGTCCTTGAGTTCCATAAGTACATGTATGTCAGCCTCGGGTTCCAATCTAGGCAGGTGGATAACACTTTGGACCACATCAATATTTATACGCATGTTGCCATGGCAATAGATTTCTTAAAAATTCAAGTTTTCTTGCTGGATTTGACCTTAAAGGCTCATAAATCAAAAAGTTAGAAATTCCCTCCCCAAGTTGCAACTTCATAAAACCTACATTTGTGCCAATTTTGGTGGTCCTTGGTACAATTTTTTTTTTGGGGGGGGGGGGGGAGTGGACAAATTTCCAAGTTGCCAAAAATTGTGTATGATATATCTAGGGCAATAAAGTTCAAGAAATGCTTAATTTGACATCCAATAGTTTAATAAATATAATTATTTACTTTATCATTGCTAATTCATGTTCACCTCGTATGTAGCGGCATAGGCGATTGGTCAATACGTCACATGACCATGTATTTAAACAAGTTCCCGGATGAAAATGGGCACCTCACAAGATGTGTTATGGGGATTGTGCCACACACAGCATGATGGAATTTCCTAATTTTTCATACATGTATGCAATAATCTTTGAACATTTTTTTTCAATGGCAGAAACTTCTTTGAAACCTCTGCAACTGAAATACTGTGTTACTGTGCTTAAAGCTTTAACCATCAGAACCATGTTTCATTCTTTCCAATTTAAAATGAAATCATTGGGTTAACAAAGCGGCGTGCACATCCCGGGCTACATGCGCTATGAAGCAGAACACATTAATATTTCACTTGTGCCCTGTGAGTGCGATTCCCATTGAGATTTCTAAACGGGATTAATTGTGAATACATTTGATAGGACGGCAACCGTTTTTATTGCTCTTGGTGAATGAAGTCCGATTTGTTGGCTTTTATTAGATTTGATTTTGATTGCAATTTTTATTGCACAATTATTATAAACAATTCAGTTCCACCAGTTGCAGGTGGTCATTGCCAGTGATAAACGCTTGCAAATCTCCATTTAAGGTGGTTCCCATGTGTAGCTCAAGATATGGCCATTTTTTCCCAAAAATGTGTTAAAATCATGTTTTTGGGAAAAAATGCCCATATCTTGAGTTATGGGTATTTCTGTGTTACCCGCAGCAAGGAAATTATGAAAGAGTACACCTGCTTTTATAATCTGCAGAAAAAATGAAAATAGGAGGTAGGGTTCACCAGAAAAAAATCAAAACGTAAAAATATGAAAAACCCTGTATTTTGTGATTTTTGACATCTGAGAGCTGAAAAGCCTGTGGAAACGTAAAATGAAGACACATTCTTTTGGTTTTAAATTGTTAAGATGTGACAACATATTGGGAAAAATGATCTTCATATCTATTTAGTAACTCTTGAGCTACACATGGGAACCACCTTAAAAAGTCAAACAAAACACTGAATTAGTCCGAACTTGTCTTTGTATTGTTAGGAGCTGCATATGCGAATTAAAGCCATGTTTACACAGTCACAAAACTCCAAGGCTGGTATTTTTATTTTTTTTCTCAAAGGGAGTTTACCTTTGACTGGTTTTAAAATGTCCCTGGACATGGCTGAGTAGACTTTTCTTAATGTCTTTACATTTCGTACTCAACAGTCTCCTGCGTCAATGCACATGCACAGATTTTTTAAAAGTAACATCCGCAAAAGTGTTAAATTTCTAGGACAAAATACCCACGACAGGCCCTTCTGCTGTTTTCGCGAACGCGTTTCAAGTTGCATGAGTTGGATTTGACCCCGTTATGACGTCAGAGGACAGTTGTACCAAGCTTCACACTGGGCTACCGCACCCAACGTCACACGTGCGCAGTGCCGGGCATAACGCAAATCAATAGACTCGACACCATGCCCCGTTACTTCATTACCTATTGCTTGACAACAAAAAAACAGCCGTCAACAATACAGCGTTTATTATCGAATTTTAAGGCACCAATCAAGAAAAATTCGCCATACAACACATACACCACAGCCGCGCATAAGTCAACTGTGTAAGTATACATGCAGAAAACTGCGGGCCACGCGCGAGCGTGTGTATTTTGTTATGGGGTCCACCGCGTGACAACCAGAACGCGTAGGTGCTACTCCTGACGTCAACTTCAGGGTCACCTGCCCGCTCGATAATCACTTCGTTTTGGAATTTCCTTTGAAAGCTTGTCTAACACATTGATATATGCCCATTTTTTATCATCTCCGGTTTTGTCAATTAATGATTCATGCGATTTTACTTGATACCAATACTACTGTGAAGAAAGCCTTTTTTGGTGTTATCAGAAGTATGTTTAAAGCATGTTCATGGACCTTTAGCCAGGTTTGTCCAACATGAGTGGACCTTCTTTCCTTTCAAAATACTGTGAAAGTTAAAAATAAACGTATGACTAAAACTTTGAATTTTTCTTCACCCGTGAAAGGAAAGGTCCACTCATGTTAGTACTAACCCTGGTTTAACCCCAGTCTAAAGTTAGTCTCATCTTTTCACAATACCACCCAAGTTTGAACTCCGGAGGTGAAAACTTAATTCAGTATTTGACTTAGCTCCAAGTTGTGTCCACCCAATGGCCTAAACTCTGAATCACTCCCCCCCCTACCCCCCCGACCATTTGTACGAGTACTTTAGAGAAAGGAGGAGATTTTTTTTACGGAGACGAATTTTCTCTCAAATTGCAACAGGATCGATTGTAACCACCTACCAGAACGTTCCAAAGGTTTATTGTACAAACAAGTACAACAAAACTCAACCTGGTTTGACTCGTATTTCCCATAACCCGACTAAATCTCATAAAGACCCCCCGGCCCGTTTTCTTCGCTTAGTCCTTTAGGGGTGATCTAATACATTGGAAAGCATTCCAAATATGCAAAAAACCTGGGTTCGAAAAAAATGGGGGCGCTTCTTTCTGGAAATCTCATGTCTCTTAAATTACCGTACGGCCCGAGTATGTCCCACGTTTGTTCCCGCCAAACGAGTTCGGAACGGGCTATGAATGAAGGCACCGTCCATCTGTGAAAAATATGTTAACCCATGTTGTATGCGATTTATCTGGAGTTCGTAAGGTGACAATATGTAACTTGGTGGAAGAAGCAGGTGATGAGTTTTCGCCCTGATTAGATTGGGGCGCGTAAAAGTATGTATTAAGTATCTAATTTGCATATTTATAGAATTCCTACAGACTGTGTACAAGTTTTCTGAGTCGTAAAGGGCGCTAATGATGTAACTTGGCGGAGGAAGCGTGCTGAAGATTTCTTGACCTGATTAATTTTGGTCGTATTCGGGCAAACTGAAACTCAAATGACTAATTATAGCAAACATCGGCGTATGCTATTTTTTTGGAAAACGGTACACACGGATAGCAAAATCCTGCACTCTGAAGCCCTTGATGAAGCCCATCTTTTGCAATTTGAAAGTATTGATATATGCGCTTTAGGTATGCACATGAGCTCATTAAATATGCATAATTTCTGTATCGCTGAAATGGTAACACGAATGAAATTCCTTTCTACGAACTACTATGCTATAGGGAGGGGTGTTGGAAGGGTTTGGAAATTGCGGTGTTTGGGGAGGGGGTGGGGTGTTGCGGGTTTGGGGTTTGTGCGGGTGTTGGGGAGGTGTGGGTGTTAGGGGTGGTGGGGAGGGGTTTTTGGGTGTTTAGGGGTGTTGAGCGTTGTTGGGCCGGGGTGGGAGTGAATGCTGGTGTTGGGGAGGGAATGTCGGTTGCAACATTCGGCGGGGACATATTTACGCATCGCGAAATACGAGTTCGCCTGTTTTTAAAAGTTGAAATGCCGTGAAATTTGGAGGGTGGGATAATGCCCGAATCTTGCCCAGCCGAAGTTGAAAATGTCTTGGCCTACTCACAACTACTTCATACTTCCAATATGGAACGTTAAAAAAATGTTATTTTGCTCACGAAAAGTGTTTATTTTGAGAGGTGTAATGGGATGGCAGCTTCAAGATGTGGCTAGTTTACAACTACATGTACTAGTAAACTTGTAGCATTCATTTGCATTGATGAGGTCATGTACGTACATGTTTATACTAATCACCATATTGTGTGAAAATATAATATGAAGTCTGAATATAATGATACAATATGTGCACAGTTACGAGTCGAGACGAGTACAATATTTCCTAACGAGTGCAATCTATTCTTGTATCATACAAAAAACCATTCACTATTATTTAAATATCAAGCTTACTCAAACCAAATCTTTGCATTGATAGTGTTTGTAGTCCAACTGGCGAGTCTGATCCAACATGATCAAAACCCATATACAGTCTGAACTATAGTGGGCTTTTCATGATGTCGTCCAAATGGGCCCGATGCCATACAAGATCAAAAGAAATAGGTATTGCATCCGGGCAACTTTTACGAAATGTATACCAGGGGTCGATTCTTCAGGATCTTCAAATGGCCGCAATTATTAATTTAAACGTGTTTAAGCATTTTAGTCAGTTTATGCTGTTTTTTCAGATTTTTTACTAATTCAGGATTTTCCACAACATGCCATCACACCACTGACAATACAAAGATTTCTTTAGACCACTCGGAAGCCTGATATAAATAATAATATACTTACTATATTCCACTGCACGAATGATGCACTGCCTATTCGCGCACTCACTCCAGCTATATTAAGACCACTGACCGATGCAATAGGACCTAGTCAGTTCTTGGCATTGCAACGCTGAGTCCTCACTTTATCCCTTTTGAATAGGATGGTGCTGAGAACACCGTCTGTGTATGATTTTATGCCTCACTCGGAGAAATTTTTTTTTTTGAATTCATATTGTGTACATTTGGGTTTTATCAGCCAATGTCTTGGCCGGTGCTGTTGAGGTAGATATTTTGTTACTGGCATTGATTGCAAACGACATGTAACCTCATTTGTGTATTTAAGATAGCAGTACCTTTTATCCGATACATTTTATATTCGTATAAAAATCCAACTTGACTAATCCTTTTATGCGATGTCTGGAATCTAAGCTATAGAATTTTTTTTGGAGTCATTGGTCTCAGTTTTGCATGGCCATTTTTTAGAGCTCTGACAATTTAATAAATACTACTGTAACGATTTGGCGATTTTTTTTCCCCCTACATTGAATTATCAATTACACTTATCTGCGATTTAAGACGTTTTTAAATTTTTTGTTTTTAATCTAACATTATCGCTGCTAGTCCCTTTTAAACTGGTCTTCAGACGTTTGTCAATGAACCTTCTGCTAAGCACGGAACTTTTGCTGAACCTCGAGTACTCCAAATCTGCCGGTAATATCATTGGATAATGGCATTTACATTTTTTCTTTCTAGAAAATGAACTGAATAATATTTCTGATTGCCTGAGTTACATTTTGAAAAAAATTATGTTGCTTTATGTTCATTTAAAATTATTGGCAGAAGGGAGATTTTATTCGAACAGCAGTAAATTATACCAAGGTGGTCTTTGCTGAAGTACACATTTTTCAAATGCTCCGTTTCAGAGACTTCCATTAAAGGGACATAATGGCATGAAAAAAAAATGACATAGAAAATAAAAGGACCCTTACTGAAATCACTTGGCCGAGTTTGAAAACAATTTGAATGTCTACATTCTGTAAAAACAGGAAGGGGGAGGTGGTAGTTTGTGGTGATTTCTGGAACAAGGATGCTGACATAACTGCAAACTTGAAAAGCTTGTTGTCATCAGCTGAGCTCACAGACCATTTCTATTGTATATTGAATTGTCGCAAAACATGCTAGATACACTGCAAGTTCTGCCAGGGATGTGAACACCTTGCTTTTCTGTTCCAGAAATTGCCACAAACTGCCACTCCCCCCATTATGTCAATTTTTTTTAATGCCCTTATGTCCCTTTTAAAATCAAGTACTGTAAGAATATTTTCATCCACCAGTGACAGTACAGCAAGTTGTATATACATTAACATACGCTGACCTTTGCATTCGGTGTGTCAGAAATGATGTTAAAACAAGATGTACTTATTGAATAAGTAAATGTATCTTTCCCTGGAGAACTAAGTAGTTAAAATTTCAAAAGATGTACAAGTTTATTACGGTAAATGAAAATCACTGAACTCTGAATGGGAACCGAAACTATTAGCTCATATTCAAAGTAGTTTTCCCCGCAAGGTTGCGAGGCAACATAGTGTAGATATAGGTCATCCTTGCAATCATAAATCATCCTGGTCTACCCAGAAAACTGTACTTTCTCAAGCGGCATGTGTTTATGATGCCCTCAGTAGATGGAGATTCCAAGAAATCCAACAAACCTAAAAATGTTATGTTTTATTTATTGTTTTCCTCAGATTGTCGCCCAACCAGAATGAGGATTCAGACACGCAGCGGTAAATTACATTGTTCTCTGCTCGAAAAGGGGGGGGGGGGGGGGACTTCGCAGCACATCGGAACTTCTTGCTGTTATGTTTTGCACAGTTTCTGAAAACCTTTGGAAAATATCTGAATAGTAAACTGGGTTTTGCAGGCCTTCATTTATGAAAATAAGGCTCTGTTAAAGAACTCTCCTGGATTTATTTAGGAGCTCAATTAGTACAACAACGTCACTAACAAAACAGCACCGGCCTTCAAGAAAAGAGCTCCAATTATGGAGTCTCCTGAAGACGCTCAGGAGAGATGTAGGAGCTCTGGAGCTATACTCTCTCAAAACTGCGGTCTGGTGTTTTGTTAGTGGATTTAAAAGCAATCCCACAGTACTGTGATGCACTGATTTTTACAGACCCCTGGAGGTCATGGGGTCTAATAGTACAATGTAGATAGTACCGCATCGCAATTCCATGCAACCGTCACTCTTCATGGGAAAGTATTTAATCGAAAAATGTTGGCAATTTTAAAGAAGGATTTCTGACTTCCATGTTTAAAGTTTAAGGCAACCAAAAATAACCCTTCTCCCCTACTTGGTAACCATTTGCATTATTCTGTTAACAGAAAATCAGATGAAGGTGCAATATAATTAAGCCGAAGTTTTATTATTCAGAACGAGGCCAGATTGTGTGAAACTATTGGCATGTATACAGCCAGTGGTGCGAAGTCTGGTCGCACGTAATGTTCTTTGCTTTAATCTTTCTTTCTTGCTTGCCTTAGAATAGAATGCGTCTCAACCAACTTGTGATAGCTAATTAACGTGTTGTGCTTTTGATGTGCTCATGCTTGCTTTGTTTCTTTGTGGTATGTTTGTGGTATGGGCATGATTGGTTTTAATTTATTTTCACCCAGCTCCCAGCACAAGTGTAACAAGTTGCTCAATTTGTGATGAATTGAGTCGTTTTGTGTCGCCTGCCTAAAGGCAGGAAGACACATAGGGATCAATTTGTCCACAGTTGTCTGTTGTCCATTGTTGTGAAAAAGGGTTAACATTTGCCTGTAATATCCACATACTTAGATGGATTTAACCAAACTTGAGTCATTGATGCAACATTGGATCCCGCATTGGCTGACGAGGTCAATGGTCACATACCAAGGTCAAAGGTCATGTGAGGTCAAGTTGTAAGATGGGCTGAAAATGTAAAATTGACCTAAATTGAAAAGTTGAATGAAGTTCATTTCGAACCAAACTTGAGTCTTGGGTGCGGTCAATGGTCACATGCCAAGGTCAAAGGTCATATGAGACCTATCATTACAAACTGCGACGGCAGGCGACACATGCGGTCCTAGGACTGATGTATTTTGATTTAGATTCGCAGGTCATCATTTCCATTTATTTTGGGTTGAATTAAGTCAGGTTGGGGGGAGGGCAGAAGGTTGTTGATCATGTCACTCGCCTATAATGTGGAAATGGGCATTATTTTGGACAATTTTGTTGTCAAAATTCTTGACTCAATACAACTTGTTTTATATTGTTCATGAGTAGTATAGATGCAAAGAAAAATCTGAAGTGCTTGAAACTGGAAGTTTATTTTACATTTTTTTTTGGGAGGACAATTTCCCTTTTGCATGATTCACCATTTTCAGGTAGAGCAATTGGCATTGGAATTAATGAGCATGTTTAAAATTTACATTCGCCTCTTGCAAGGTAATTAAGTTTTGTTTAGAGTATTGAACCAGGGATCCTTTTAAATCGGGATAGTACTCTCGATCAACTAAGTGGAGGCATACTGCATAAAATATGCGACTCGTGGATCTCTGGTCGTACGTGGCGCTGTGCTGCTACTTAAAGACACTATCAGTGATTTGAAAAATATTTGAAATTTGCAGGAATAGCTTCAAAGTGAAGGATAGGTCTGTAGAATTCTCATAAGTTACCTTTGCAAGCTGTAGAATTGACAGAAAAGGAAGAAAACGGCAGTGTTCCAAGATATGATTCTCCATTCACTACGTGTTGTAGTAAGTGTCCGTTCGGACAGTAATGACTAAAATCTTAGATTCTGTCCTTATTAGGTTGCTTCTGGTCTTATCATTTGCAGGGTATGTTAGGATACCTATACTTGTTCCATACATGCAAAAAATCTGATTTTTGATGATTTTTTCGATTTGCTGATTTAACAAATCACTGATAGTGTCTTTAAGTTATTCCCGGTAATAAGTCAAACTGCATAAATTAGGAACAGCGAAATCAAAATGACATCAACTTCCGGGTGCTAGTCTTTAAATTCAAAGACTTAACATAGGAGGGCGCTCTTACGCATATCGAATGGTTACACACAGGCTTGACTGAAGACTAGGCTTGGTCACAAATATTAATCTTAAATGACCGTTATTGGAAATTACTGTTTTTCAGCGAGGTTAATCCACTAACCTTGATGAATTTTGATGTTAATAATTTTTTCCTAAATTATCATGATATTACTAAGATCTTTGGAATGGTGGTTTAAGAGTTGATTTTGTAATGTCACTGAGGCAGAGACTGCCATAGTAAATGCATGCAACAGTTCCCCAAATCACTGTTTGGAAATCCCCAATTGCCCAAATCGAGCAGGTCGTGTCCTACCCCCCCACCTATTGTGGACATTTCTGATTAATCTGCCCAAGAATAGGCCAATTATGGTAGACAGAATTTGACCCTTGATTTAAATCAGTTTGACATTTTGGGAAAATAGTCTGAGTAGTCAAAAAAAGGAAATGTTACTAGCCACTGTTAAAAGGAAACGTTGTCCGCTGATGAATGTCCGTAGCATTTCCATGAGCATTTTTCACCCGGATGAAATGCCTATTTTTAAAGAACTAAAGATGTCTTGGGGGAAAAATAGTCAAATGCTCGTGACCACCAGAAACTTCCTCTTGGTAAGCTGTTAGCATGAATCTGCATTTATTTTGAGAGAACAAATTTTCCCACCAACACCATGATAGGTCTGAAATTTGTTTGTGCAGTCTTGGGTACTGTGTAAGTGGAAATTTTCGCATGTAGATATTTCGCGATTTGAATAGTTTTTGCCAAATTTGCGGGAATTTAATTTCACAGTATTGACATCAATGCAAAACAAATCTATTGGAAAGTTATTTTCGCGTTTTATGTTCACTTGCGAAATCTGCGAAAATAAAAACCTCACAAAAATTTCCACTTACATGTATACAGTAGTTGTGGATGTATAGTTAAAATAGCATCATTTATAATTGATCTTTTTGTTTTTTCCCTCTTTATCCAACTTTATCTTACGAATAACAATGAAAGAGCCAAGTAAGTAATGGTCGTTTGTTTTTATGTCTTGTGCTATTCTCAATTTTTGGCCCCTTCAACCATGTTGTGGAGGGCCTATGTGATCATGCAGATGGATGCCTGCCTGCTGGACATTTAATTAAAGGGGCATTTCGTGATCCACAGCCTTGTCCCCCCGACCTACCCCAAAAAGTCAAGATTTTTATATCATCTGAACTGTTAGCCTTAGTACTTAGTGTCCAATCTTGCGTGCAAATTCTGTCGATCTCTAAGAAATTTCGCAATTTTCGGGGGCGGATCCAGGATTTGAAAAACGTCAAAAATACCGGGGGGCTGAAGGCGGAAACTTGTCCAAAATGAGCTGATTTTTCAAGATTTTGCAGAATTACCGGGAGGCGCGCGCCCCTTCTTAGATCCGCGCCTGATTTTGTATTTTCTGTCCGTAAACGGACAAATTACAGCACAGTAGCCTATGGGACCATGGGAAACGAGTAATTGCTCATAACACAAAACCGCAAGATCGGGATCAGCTCAAATTTTGAGAATAAGCTTTTCTCAAGGATGTCTAGTGATCAATGAAAAAACAGAAGGTGCTGAAATCACAAAATGCACCTTTAATCCACTCTATTAATCCAGACTATGAGAGGGTGTCATCATCTCTATATTGTTGTACTGTTGGAACTATTCTTCAATTTGTCTCAATTGCAAAAATCTGTTGTCTTAGCTTGGATTCCAAGCCATATTGGTTTTCAAGGCAATAAAAAGGTTGATGTTTTGGCAAAAGAAGCCATTAATATGAATATAACAAACATTGAGATCCCTTTTTACATATTTCAAGCTAATAGCTATATCAGAAATAAGTGGGCAAATACTGTGGGATTCATTTCCTAAAGTAAAATGCATGCTTTGCATCCAACTGTTGGAACTATGGGCGGTTCAGGTTTGATTGGACGAAGGGACGAGGTTGTTTTAGCGCGAGCTAGAATTGGTCATACTTAAATGACCCATGGCTATTTGCTTATAGGTGAGCCAGTCCCTTGGTGTATTCCTTGTGATTGTGCGGTTTCTGGGAAACATTTATTACTTGAATGCATTCATTATGCACTTTTTCTACATAGAAAATATAACGTCCCAGATTTGAAAACATTTCAAGATATGAGGCCTCTTCAGGTGATGAATTTCCTGAAACAGGCTGATTTGTATAAATAGTTTTAACTTAATACAAACGTTTTAGCCTATAATATATAGGCTATTGTCATCACATAGCAAATTCGAGTAGGAAACCCAATATTATCTCATAAACTAGTCTCTCATGTCTTGTCCAATTCTTTTGAAACTTGCAGGTATGCAAGTAATGACATTTCTTTGAAAAGTTATGTTGTGGATTTTGAAAATTCTGAGCAGATGTTGCGTTTTGGGGCATTTTGTTCGGCCTTTTGTGTTTTTGGCATGAATTTTGTTGGTAGGCAAAGATTATGGTGAATTGTCTGTTGTCGTATAAGGCCCTTTAAAAAAAATTATTAGATTCTCGTCCTCCTCCCTCACCACTTGACCGAGCGCATCAATGTTTTAAATAGTGTAAAAAAAAAACTTGTGGAAAATGAGAACCCATACCTGATAAAACCATAACATGTCCAGTGCATCGGACGTACCTAGCCACAGTTTTTACATGGTAGTTCCAAAACAGTGAGCCGCATCCCTGGTTGCCGGTGCTACTGCGATCACGGATATGAGCACACGGGATACGAGAGATACATGCAGTTCGGTTTCAGGACCATCCACAAAGTCTAGTTTGTGCAAGTTGTGAACTATCGCCAGAAATATTGGCAGCTTTTTCTGGAGTCTACGATGGGACTACAACTGGAGAGTTGTGGAGTGCCAAATCATGTGAACCCCAAACTGTTCTAACCATCAGACCTCTTCTTAGGGCGAAAGAATTTCCTACTTGTACCAACCTGACCCGATGATCTTGGCAGCGCCGGCTCAACGGAAGAAACGGCATGTGTAAACATGTGGGGCAGCGGTCGTGGCACGACAAGTACAGTCAATCATGGTTATGACACTAGTGGCTGTGTTGTGGTATTATCGGCTGCCGAATTCGACAGCGTTATTCGTATTTAGCTACTAATACCATTGACAGGCGGCGCAGTTGGGTTTAGTAGCTTTTGGTATACAAAATGCATGTGCCTTGTAGTAAAATAATATTCATGTGTAAAAATTGAGATCTCTTAAAAAATTGTAAGGGTAAAATAAATTATAGATCAAAAAAAACACCTGGAGGGGGGGGTTTTGAGCTATGGGGTGAGGGGTGCAGGGTGATGAAATGGCACGAACATATCGAAACGACTCCGCCCTACCCCCCCAAACAGCTATCCACCCCCACTAATCATGTACAGGATTTATGTACCTAGACTGTAACAATTTACACCGCCTTGCACCCCCCCCAGCCATTTAACAGTATTCGACTCACCCCATGTATTGAATGAAAGCCCCACTGCATTATTTGAGACACACTGCAAGTTTCAGACTTCAGTAATATCATATAAAGCAGTTGGACATAGGAATAAAAAAAAGGCCTCACGACCTCGGCACTTTTAGAAGACCAGTAGGACTGGAATCTAACTATTGTTTAAGCGGCCTAATGTAGGCATGCTGTGGTGAATAAGCTGAAAGCCATGCATTATTATCAATGCTGGCCTAGAGAGGCATGTAATTGCAGCCTGTATGATAAACCACTTGGCAGTAATTTAAGTTTACCTTGCTAGATGTATAGTTATATGTATCAACTCAATTAGCACTCTTCAATTCAATGTTGGGGTTGTCCTTGGACATTGAGTGGCTAGCTCTATAGTAATACTCAATTGTGGTCTTCACTTGACCATACTTGGTTCATTTCAACTTTTATGCTTTCAAATAGCAGTGGTTATGGTTTCCAATCATTTCATCTTAGAACTCAAGTTGTGGGAGCTATTAGCTGAACAATACTGTTGTCAGAATACCTGTCATCAACAATACACCACAGAAAGATATTTGTGAAACATATAACAAATATTGAAACTCGGTATATAGTATTTGTCACCAAAAACTATGATCCGGCCCTTAGCCTTTTTAAATTATGTTCTTGATAAATGTGGCAAAATTAGATTAGTGTAAAAGACCAAATGTACTAATTAATAGATAGTAAATTTGTCTTTTCACACTATAGTTTATGCATATCAATATGAAACATTTAATTTATACTACCTATTTCATTTTTACATGATCTTGGAAAAGTTGTATTGCATTGTTGTGAATGTTTTTGAGTTAGTTAAAACGCCCAAATTGGGTCCTTACATGTTACTCTTTGAAGTGTTAACAGAAATTTAAAAGATAACAATTAACAGATTTGAACAGAGAAATTAAACCAAAGATTAATTAATCGTACATCACATCTAAAGTAATTTATGGAATCAATACATTTAGAGGAAATGTATTCTATTGAGAGCTGTATTTAACATGTCAAAAGTATGGGCGGGTTATTATTTTCCCTTCTGTAGCATGCAGGTTTAAAAAATAAAGTAGGCTATATTGTAACTGCAAAGCTTTGGACCTCAAAGCTTACTTTACATGAAATAATCGTCTCAAACAAGTCAAAATGTAGATATTGTAGACCTACTCACACACACAAGAACAAAATTTTAAAGAAATTGAAGTTTTGTTTGTATTGGTGAAGAACCTGTTATTGACATAAAAAGTTAACAAAGTGTTAAAAAGTTCTAAAGATGTTATTTTTAATTCATTTTCACCTAACTATAAATGTATTCAGCCTACGTAATATTCCATTATCAGGTTATCTTATTAGCCAGTTCATTTGTTTGTTGTGCAAGAGTTCAATATGTACCCCTATCCCACCCAAGTTCACATGCAACACCACATTTACATCGTTTAATTTTTGGAATTAGAGTTAGGGTATGTAGGGTAAGGCCATAAAGAAAAAGAATAAAATGCACAATTGTTGTCACTATCTGCTTAACTTGGGTACATATGGAACTCTTTACCTTTTTAATATAGGAAATGTTCTTTTCCATAATCAAAAGCAGGATTTTTCCACTGAATTCATCTACTTCTCACCTTACCAAGTATATGAACAAAAATGTTTGCTGCAAACCAGGGCAAACTTATAATGCATAGAATGTGTCCTTGTATGGCCAGGCTCATATTTTGGGTTCTGGGTACATGTAAGCTAAAAAATCCTTAAGTCATAAAGTTACATAGGGCCTAATCCATGGATTGGCTCTGATAAGCCGTACATCACTGAAGTCCCCATATCAAGTGAAAATGAATTTAAAAAAAAAGAAATTAAAGCTCCAGATTAGTGTGCCATTTAGGTGGGGGTCACATCATATTTATGTAGTTAAATATGTATGACAATGAAGTAAACATTAAATCTAGCATGATTAAAGGCGCATTGTATTTATAATAATACAAAAACAACATTTTGGCTTAAGTTCATCTCAGATGGGAATTAATACTCTGGTTATATAATATAGACGCCAAAAAACCTGGCTTAATGGTTGTGATCATGGCTTACGCGTCGTGCCCAGATCTCGTTGAAATTCCCATGAAATGTTGGTATGGTGAAAGAAACATCTGTGCAATTCAATTTTTTCCAAAAAGGCATTTGGAGATAGGTCACATAAGTGCATTTTTCAAATTCCTCCATAGACTTTGTACAGGGACCTTGATTTGGCCAGTTATAGAAAGGGACACAGGTGTTTTGGCAATTTTGTGAAAACTTACACATCTTTGTCATTTCTTTCTCAAGTAATTGATGAGTTAAATAAGATTGGTGTGTGGTTAGGTTGAGGGAAATACCAAAATACCATAGAATTTTTTTATTTTGTTGTATCAAAAAAAAAGAAAACAGTGGTCGCCAACAACACCTTGTGGCCTAAGGATTTTATAAATATGAAGCGACTTCCATTTCAGAATATTTCCTAGAAGGAACTACAACTCCCTTGGTGATGAATAAGGTAGTCATATGAAAGGATATCAAATTTAGAAAATTCTCACGTTAGATTTTGCAGATTAAGTGTTTTTTTCCTATTTGAAAGATACAGGCGTTTATATTGTTTACTTAATTAGTTTTCCCTAAAATCATTTTTCTAAAAATAAACTTGCGTTAAAAAAGCCAACGTGAGAATTTAGGTATTTGTGTATACCAACATATCCCTGGAGTTACAGTTAAAAGCACCTTAGCATTTAGGATGGGAAAATTATTTAAGAAAAAAATAGAAATTTTAAAAAATCTAATAAAACACATGAAACCAAATCGCACTGTATCTGAAACGCAAAAATATGTGGAGGATAAGTCAATCCTTAACCATAGTAAGTTGGACTAAACTGAGTAGGCGGATTTTGATTTATGGTCATTTTCGTAAACCATTTTTCCGATTGATCCACCTTAAAAGGCATAAACAAAATTGATTAATGTGCCATTTTACTATGGGAAATAAATATAAAGGTACTTTAACGAATGTGTTGTGGTCTTGATCATATATAGGGCTACTGCTAATGAGCTCTGTTACTAGAATTACTGAAGTGTATTTTTATAAAGTTTTTAGTAAATTGCTTAAGGTATGTTCTTCATATTAGGACCGAGATGACACAATAGTGTTGAGTTGTCGTTAATATTTTAATCCTCACTCCACTTACTAATCCGACTATATGGTGGACAAGGCATCTCTAGCTGAAATCACAAAATTTAGGGGGGGGGGGAGATATAGCTTCCAGGTAGAAATTTGTTGACTCAAATCGGCCCGAATCCCCTGGACTAATTGAAATGCAACCATGCTAAGCCATTCAACAATATGTAAGGGAAATGCACAATGCACAAACATCATGGATGTATTTGATAGCGTCAAGGAATTATGACTGCGATAAAAGGAAAAGGTGCGTGTAGGTGCTGAGAAGGGCGAGGTTGTGGATCATGGGATGACCCTATAATTTAAAGCAGTTAGCCAATGAAACGGTCCAACAGTGCACTGATTTAAAATGCCAAATGTAACAAGGTCATATGAGTCCACTGCACTGATCGGTGTCTTTCACATGAGAAATCGGGTGTCTTTCTTACATGTAGCAGTTTTGCACCTGACAATTGCATTTATAATAAGATTCTTGTTCTGTCTCGGGGTGTTTCACAAGTTGGACCACATTTTGTCAAGTGTAATTTATGTATTCCCCAAAGACGGAGTATCAAAACTAACCACCAAAAAGTGCGTGGCATAGTTAAACTTGTATAATCATGTGCTACACGCTGGAGACGGAGCTCACAGGGGTGGGATTCTTGAGGATTTTTCCTGATTTCGTGAATTGTTATTTTCAAAATTTCCGCAACTTTATTTAAGCCGATTTTAAACATTTTAGGTCAATTTTACGTTGTTTTTCAGGATTTTTTTACCAAATTCAGGATTTTTCCACAAAACTCAAATCACACCCCTGAGCTCGAGAGTGAAGAAAGCTGACATTGCATGCACTAGTTTCGAGATGGATTTTCACTGTTTTTTAATATATCTCATTTCTTAAAAATTAAAAATAAATCAAGGTGGCCTCTAAAAAGGAAGTGGGCGGGGATGAGATATATTTTTTGCTTAATCCTCGGAAAGAGAAATGTGTTGGGGTGGATATGTTAGCAGAAGTGGATTGATCAACGTACATGTATTAAATTTGTATTTGCTGTTAAAAAACAAGTAGTGAAAGTGCCGATACACATTTGTGTGGGATTGCTTTTCACATTGGTCATCCATCTCCTTTTGGGACATAGGACTGCAAAATGGAGCTTCCATGGAACATAATCAACATTTCAAGCTCAATGGAACTTCCCTCTCCACATTTTATAATAATATGCTTTCCTTGCATGGGAGAGCTATAGCAAACTACAGCCAGCCCAAGTCTGTCCCAGACACCAAGATATTTAACCTCGATTTGACTGTCTGGAAAATCGCCTCCATAATCTGCTGTGTTGGTGACACTGACTTCTCTCAACAGCCGAAAAGTAAACCCCAAACACCACTTTGTTAATGCTTTGTGCGATTTTAATATGCAGCCTCACAACCTGGCAGGAATTTCAATTGATTTGGGTGTATAAGATTTAAGACGAGGGTTGTTGAACTTGAGTATAGGAAAGAGAGGGGCGGGTATCAAGAACATTGAGTGGCACAAACGCATACATAGCCCTATAGATCATAAATTGTTGTAGTTTAAATACATTGATAAATTGGATAACACTGGGCCGGTGCGCATTTTGTACAAGTGTGCGTTTGCAGTGCAAGCTCCCGGTCGTATATCGTGACTTTAAGGATTTTAAATTTTGCGCGATTTTGAAGTCGTCGATTACATGCCCCGCCCATTTTTTGTCTTGCTTTCTGAATAGAGAAAATACTGAGTGAATTCTTGTGTAGTAAGGCAGCCTATATGTAGTACTATATTGCTGGATTGCTGTGCAGCTCGGCATGAAATCGGAAACCATAGGACACGGGTGAACAGTCCCTATGTATTAAATCCCATATCCTCGCGTCTGATTGTCTAGGTTAACCAGCAAGGCTCTTGTGTATGTGTGCAAGTACCACTGCAGATGCAGGCGTAGTAATTGTATAGAAGGAATCGGTTATAAAAAGGGTCAGAAGTTTATGAGGACATTTAAAGGTCAGAGACGGCGACATACAGGGCTGATGAAGACTTCCTATTGGTGAGGTAGAGCTGATAATATAATAGAGTATGAGAGCTGGTTTGTAACATTTATTTCGAAGGGAGTACTTTGCATGCTTGAGTTGATTTTCATTTTTTAAGTAGGAAATTGAGGGTTATTTTTCTGTTTATTGATGACTCTTTAAGCAGCTCACTTAAGCAATATTCAATTAAGATTTTATTTCCAATGTGCTTGCATTGTAACCACATTACTTTATTTGAAGGATGACTTTGTGAATGTGAAAAAGATTTTGTTAGTAGAGTTAGAGGCTGGAGTTAAAGGGACATATGGCATGAAAAAAGAAATTGACATAATGAAAAGGACCCTTACTGAAATCACTTCCACGAGTTTGAAAACAATTGGGATGTTCACATTCTGTAAAAACAGTAAAAACAGGAAGAGTTCCGGGGGGGGGGGGGGGTGCAGTTTGTGGCAATTTCTGGAACAAGGGTGCTGACATTACTGCCAGCATTTACCAATTTTAGAATTATTTTTGTCTTGCCACTGGCCCTAGGTTCATATGTGATTTACTACATATGGGGTGAGAGGTCATATGGGCGGATTAAAGGGGCATTATTTGAAAATCTATTCATTTTTCTGCCACGGGTGTCTATTTGAACAGGTCTGGTCTTGGATAAGGTACCATTTCATCCCCTTATGGTCCCGTATAGAGTCGCCTCCAGAACCCATGTAACAGTATCTCTGATTGGTTCATTACATGATATAGCTTGTTATAACCGCTGAATGACCAATGAATATGGACCTTTAAAGATTTTCTTACCATGCCTCTGATTGGCTAAATACATCATACAGCCCTATGTATAGCCAATGAAATTGACCAATAGAGTAAGGGGGGGTGGAGGGGGTTAAAGAGAGTTCAAGAAACAACGAATGAGTACAGCTGCAGGCCAACAGATCCAAACTGTCAGCAGACAAAGAAATACAACAAAAAAATCCTGTCTAGACTACCTTAATATAACCCTTTCGAGCTGTTGGGTGCAAATAGTTATGAATTAAACCCATTTTTGACAGTAAACAGGTTGGTTTTACAGTCAGTTTGTAGCCCTCTCAGAGAAAATAGAAACAAAGACAACACATAGATCTGCCATATTTAACTTCACTGCTGAAGATGCCATTTTTGTTTTTACTTTGGACTAAACTGTTATAGAGGTCGCTCTTCTTGCCCTTTGAAATCTTGACCCCGGTATAAAGCTTTAGATGAGAACTGAATATAGGTAGGCATCCTAGGATAAACTTGGCATTTTAAGAAATATTACATCTACATTGTAGCTCCCTACCACAAGTGAAGGGATATTCAAGATTCTCCAAGTTGGACAGTAACAAAAACTTCTGGAAACCATCGAAGAATTTCTAAGAAAATTCTTATTTAACTTCAGATTAAATTTATTCAAAGTATAGAATGTTAAACTAACATTGTATCAATAGTTGACACTTCGCTTTTAGAAGCACCAGCTGTTTGAAGGCACTTTCTTTAAAGGTGCAACGAGAGATTTCACATATCAGGCGTCCCTAAAAAAAATCAGAAGTGCTGATTTTTGCCCTGATGTAAAGCTTTCCATCAAAAATAACCCATCTGAAAGGATTAAGCTGAGAAATAATTCTTTCGTACAAAAATGTTGAAATTTCTGATTAAGTATAGGAGCAAATACAAAATTCAGCCTGTTTTATATTGAAATATAAGCAAATCAGAATCGCCCCTTTTCTCTTTAAGGCATTTCTGTAGCCACATACAAGGTAAGAAATCTATTGAGTGTCTAGTCTATATGAAAATATTAAAAAAAAAAAGTAAAGGACGGACCTGGGTACACAGGGAACGGATGCCCATCTCTTTCGAAGCGATTGGCCAGACTCCACCATATAGGTGCTGTAGTGGGATCGCCACACATCATCTACAGCGAGTCGTTACTTTCCACGCATTGAATAATGACGGTTACCATTTCTACACCGGGGTAGCGAGGAGTAATTGAGGTAATGCGCCTTACTCAAGGGCGAAACACATTGGCCCTGCGGGGCTCGAACCCACAACCTGGCGTGGGGCGATCACTGGACCCATGGTACCCTCAATATGTGAAAATATTATGACATATTGTGAGAAATCGGCTGAGTTGAGATCGGCTGTGTTCACATTCTCAAGCATGGTAAACTCCCTACTAGTAACATCAATAAAGATGAACGGGCTTGGCCCTACGGGAACTCATATCAGATAAAGATATCCTCATTCTCCCTCATTCGCCCGGCCGACAAAGGGAGGGCTACAGTAAGTACTAAACAATCTACTACTTACAAGTAAAGCTGAGGACCTTTTGAGTATGTTAACAACACCTATAAGACTCTTCGCGTGACCCCCACCTCCACCTACCCCGCAATCAACTTGTTTAGGTTTTACAACGTCTTCGTGATGAAGGGGTGATTGATCAGATTACTTACAGACAGCTCTACCCCACGTCTTCCGATGGCCCTAAATTTTATGGGCTGCCCAAAGTGCATAAACCTACTTGGCCTTTGAGCCTAATTGTGTCGAGTTGTGGATCGATCACATACAATACTGCCAAATTTGTAGCCAACATTCTTCCTTTCACCTATAGTTTGGAATTCTGCTAGACACCCTTAAGAACTGAGGATTAGTTTAACCAATTGAGCAACCGCAAGCTTGCGGATGATAATGTCTTGTGTCATCTGATGTCACTCGCTTCTATTCATCACCAGTGTACCTGTGGATGAAAGTCTTGATACATACACGATCGTTTGACACAGGATGATACCCTTTTCCTTCTCCAGGACTAACCTAAGTCCTACGCAAGTCATTGCTATTTGTTACGAGTGTGCCTCAAGACTACTTACTACTTTGTTTATAATGGTGTGGTTTTTACACACAATTGGGGTGCTTCCATGGGTTTCACCAGTGAGTCCGATTGTCCGCTATTTCTTTATGGACATTTTGAGGACAATTGCTTCACATCTTTCTATACCCCCACCCCCACCCCCCGGTTTTGGGGAGTCTGTCGATGACACCATGACTATCCGCAAAACTAGTGATGTCGATAACTGCACTGTCACTGACCCTCTAAACTCTGTTGCATCCGCTATTCACTTTCAACATAAACTTGAGGAGATAATCGGATCGCTAATGTTGGCCGTAACTTATCACAAAACCTGATGGATCTCTCTCATTAGTGTATTCCGCAAACAAACTCATACGGATCAATATCTTAATTTCCAAGTCACCAACCTTCTGAGCATAACTTAGAGGTGTGATTCGTACTCCAACATCGCGCTATGTCATCATCCTCAGAATGAGAGACTCTCAACAAAGAACTCCAACATATTCAGCAAGCACTTTCAGTTTGTGGCTATACCAGATGGGCTTGGTGCCTTACCTTTGCAGCAATAAGATCACCCCTAACCCACCACCCTCTTACGACAACCCTCCGATTGGTCACTTTCACTCCCTTACGTACAAGGTATTACTGAGGCACTTAGCAGAAATATACTCAAAGCTGGCATCAACTGTCATGTTCGTGGCGTCCCACTAACTCCATCCGTAATATGCTGGTCGCTCCGAAAGACAAACCGGATACCAAATTATATTAACCGCACATGTGTGATCCTACGATATTCATGTAATGAACTTTAACCTCCCTTACCGTTACATCGGTGAGACAGAAAGAACCACTGCCTTAAGCGTCCTCAAAGAACATAAACGACGAATCATCCTTCCAGTTGGCGCACACCTGAAATCTCACAAACCTGATTTTGCCACGGATAAAGTCAAAATCTTAAACACTGACTCTCGATGGTTTCAACGAAGTGTGAAGGGCTATTTATATCTCAGCAGTCAATCCGGTCTCAAGTAGGGAACAAGGGCCCCGCCACCAGCACCACCCCATCTACCACACGGTCCATCAAGTCATTGACTACTCGTATGTTGCATTCTAGAGTCACGTGACTTCTCTCCCGCTTCAGAAGCTCCCTCTGAAAAAGACAGCGTCGGATGACGGTCAACATTCGAGTAATTTCAATATTTATAGCTGTGTGGGACCAGTTTTAAAATCTCATCATAAATTATGACACAGTATTTGGGTTCCTCAAAAATCTCTTCGCTACAAGCAACCTGAAGCACTTGACCACCACTAATTTTCCATAAGGTGGTGTGTAGAAAGCTAGTTTGAAATCACTTTATTTA
This sequence comes from Ophioderma brevispina, assembly GCA_023653785.1. Classification (NCBI taxonomy): domain Eukaryota; kingdom Metazoa; phylum Echinodermata; class Ophiuroidea; order Amphilepidida; family Ophiodermatidae; genus Ophioderma; species Ophioderma brevispina. The sequence continues at coordinate 23,326 of JAMKCH010029987.1, forward strand.
AGCTCGACTTCCTGTTCACAGGGTCAAAGGTCACTGTCTGGTCATACCTGTTGCCCAAGGTCCACACCCTGGTTCATTAGCACTACAGTGGTCACTAAGGTAAGGGGTCAAAAGTTCAGTAAAACTTAGAGTACTGTCTTTAGGGCGTAATATTACGCCCTCTGGGCAACCTTTGCAATAGTTCTTCAATATACGTCCGCTGCGACAAGTGGTTTTAATTTGGATTTTGAGTTTATCCCATAACACTATGAGAAGGGCCCCACACTGCATCAGCCATAAAAAATCTTCAAAGTTTTTGTGTTTCCTCCCATCTGCTCAGTCATGGATGGGGAGGTGTCTAGGATACGATGTGACTGAAAAAAAGCCCTAGCCACTAGTACATGTGGACACTCATTTCACAAATCCCACGCACTGAGTGAGAACAGTCCTGATTTAGCGATTGCGTCATCAAACGAAGACACATGGGCAACGAAATACTGTAACTCGGTCTTTGAGACGCGACCCCAAATTTTAGAGGCTTCTTCCCTTTCCATCATCTTCACTCCAATCCCGGGAGAAAGATGTGGCTTTAGGGTTAAATCATAAGTTTGATATCCCAAATTGCAAGTCTGAGATATGGCCGGGTCTCTCGTTTTTTTTGTTGGTTTGCATCTTGGGTGCTTACCCCACCAGAATACAAAATTTATGCCCTCCCCTACTAGTTGGCTAAATGGACCACTTTTTGTCATATAGGGCAATCTACTGTAGCCCAAATATCTTTGCGTTCTGGCATTAAAGTGAATGGAATGAAAAGGAGTCCGCATGCCAACCAACTGAGGTGTCTATCTGCCAGGAACAGCCATATCAATTTGGGACTTCCTGGAATGCATCATAATTGAGATTTACCAGAGCCAACGTAAAATAAAGAAGTTTTGACTGGTTGGTAGTCACTTTAATGACAAGAAATTGGCTACACCAAAACTTCAGTAAACCTTCCACATCAGAACCCATATTAAAAAAATCGAACGCAGGAAATCAAAAATTATCGTCGGGAAAAAGTATAAAAGTATTCCGAAATTGCAAAAGTTAAGTTCAAATCAACCTTGTACATGATAAGTGCCAATTAGTGGAAGTCAATTTTCTTAAGTTGGTTAACAAGCTTCTGTTTAAATTTCAGCAGCAATTTTTCTCTTTACATGTTAGATAGTAAAAAGTAATATAGCAGATGTAAAAGTTGGTCATACTTTACATGACCCATGTTTATTTGCTTAGAGGTGATCCAGTCCCTCGTGTATTTCTTGTTATTGGTGCTCGTTTCCTGCGAACAGGTTTTACTTGATGCCATTGATTTTTGCGCTTATACGTAGGAAATATTATAGCGTCCAGATTTGAAAACATTTCAAATCCTAAGGCCCTCTTCAAGGTGATAATTTCTCTGAAAGAGGATGATCTGTTCAAATAACTGTCCATCGTTTATTTATTTATTTCAGACTTCTTTAAAGAGTGTAGCCTCAATCAGTGAACCAGCACTGCTTTCCATGAGGGCCCTCTGAACATTACAAAGGATAAAAACATACAAACACAGAGAATTCAGAATTACAAATTCCAATTACAGAATTAAAATAAAAAAAAATTTTAAAATACTACATCAAGCAATATATCAAAAGACCCTGACAAAAGTATGGTATATTATACAAAAATCATCCACCTAAAATACCATAAACCCAACCCACCCACCCAAACACTTGAACACATCCACACACCCACACACACACACACACACACACACAAACACACACACACACACACACACACCCACACACACACACACACACCACACCAGACACACACCCACACACACACACCACACACAGCCACACAAACACACCACACAACACCCCACACACACCCACCACAACACACACAACACTACCCCCACACTAAACCCACCCCCATCACAAACACCCACACACACACATAAACCCACCCACACACACATTAACACACACACACACCCCCTCCTCACACTCCCCTTAACCCACAACACCACTCACACCCACCACCCTCACTCACCTCCAACTTCAAACACATCACCACCCACACACGCTACTCCCACCCATTCCCACCCACCCACAACAAAACCCACCCCACCCCCCCATCACACCAAAACCCACAATGTACAGCCAACGCCCCCTCACCTTCACCCACAGCACCACACCACTATCTCGACTCACCCCACCAACATACACACACAACACTCCTTCATCTATCTATCACCCACACAATACTATCACGACTTTCAAACCCGCCAAAACACTCAAACTGCATGTATTCACACACATGGTACATACTAAAAAAGTCAACACAAAAAATCAAAACAAAAAGGAGCCATCAATAATAATAGGGAAAAAAAATTCTGCGTAACATTACCAATAGCTGAATTTAAGATGAGATTTTTCAATTCTTTTAATATGTGAATATAGGTGAATCATTAACTTTGGTTTGGAGATTGTATTCCACGCTAGCATTGAGTTTTTTGAATGTTCAAACTTTTTATAAATATTCACTAGAATTTTCTAAAGTATGTTTTATAAAGGTTTTAAATTTGTTTCAATTGTTAAATTATATCCTTATCTTTAATGACACGATTGACACAATTGGTGTTGTCATTAAATTTTTAATACTCGCTCACTAACTCCCTCTAATATAGAATTTTTCATGTTTGTATACAATTTTTCTTCATTTTGTAGCCAATTTTTCTTCATTTTTCTGTCAAAAAACAGATTCTTTGCGCGTCCTTTATTACCAACTCTAACCATATTTTTGTGTTGATTTAAAAATTTCTAATTGGAAAAATTATTAGATTTCGTTGAATTCCCACAATTCACTACGCGCTTGCTAGGGACGAAAATGCCACACCAGTCCATAATGCATTATTAAAGTCTGATTTAAAATGTCTTTTGTCAAGGTCACTCACATATGTGCAGCTGTCAAAATTGCAGTGTTTGTTCCAGGATTATGGTTTTGACACTAATGAACCTATATTAGATGATTTATCGACAGTGTGCTGTGCTGGGAAGAGAGGAAAAAAAATGTGGACTGTTCACCCGCATTTTGATATTAAGTGGCGGCGTTAGAGTTTAGAATTGATTAACTTTTTTATAAAAAACAAAAAAAAATCGCCCAGCAATAGAAGAAAATGAGCTTGAAAAGAATTTGGGGTGTAAAATAAACTGTTTTCATATTTTCCTATTGCCAGTCGAATTACGTTGGGAGGATGCAAGAAAACCCTTTGCGTGAGGGACACCTACCACTGAAATAAGGTGTTCCGGTATAGGTTGAATTTTCAATGGCCCACCCCGAGTATCCAGACCCCGGATCCAGACTTGGCTTTTGAGGGTCTGTGGTCGGAAGAGGACCTCAAATAGCTGAAATAGGCGGATTTTGCAATGTTTATGTGGCTGGTCCCCGGGGGCAGTGCCCGAAAAGCACCCCCCAAGATACGACCTGCTATATGGTTCGTGTGTGAATCGACTAGCTGTATGGGATTTGGGAACTCGGAAAAATCTTCTCTTGGCCACACTTTCACATTGTCTGAAAACCCCAACATGGTTCGTACTGATAACATTTGGTTCAGTAAAGGAAATTAGTCTCCAGTGATATTTCCGGTTGCCACTTTTGCAACAAAGTTACAACGCTATTGAAAAGGTTTATTCTTTGATGATTTGCTTTTGGGTGTTATTGCATGACTGGTTTTGGAAAAGCCACTAGCCACGTGTTGTGGTTTGAGGGTATTCCATGCAGTAACCTTGTGTGTATGTGTACGTTTGAGAGTTGATGGACTAATAAATTCGAATTGATTGCTCATGCCATGAATAGGTGAATGGGAGTCGGTTATTGTGCGTGCGTATGAGAGTGTGATCACAACATATCAAGAGTTAAATGAACCTGCACATGTCCTGGTTTGGGGTTTGTGGGCCTATCTTGGCGGCACATGCCAGGGGTACGATTAAAAATTTATAACTTATCAAGGGCAGTCGGTTTTTTACTCTACCATGTTCAGTGAATGCTGGAACATTGCCCATTGTTATACAACATATGTGTTAGATTGTTAAGTCGTGTATTCTTTGCCAGAATTGTTCAGAGTACTTGACCGTGCGCCGAGGGGCGTGCATCAACACGAAGTGAAGCCGATTGGTTGCTAATGTAGGTCGGCCATCCCCATTGGTAAATGCGCATGAGGCTATCCGTAGACTCCACCCCTTTTATGCAGATATTCTGGTGCGAGAGTTGCCCACCTTCTGACAATTCTGGCAGCAACTTCAGTAAAGACACATTACCATTAATGGATTACAGTGATCTGTCTTGGTCATCTTCGGTATAAGTATAGGTGCTTTTTCAAAGGTCATGCTCCATCGTGTGACACATAAGAAGATTGTTAATAATTTGGCAGGACAGCTATAACCAGGTTGGTTTGGAACAATGGAATAATACACGAATACTTGTTCGAACAAGAAATGTCTTTAAAAAAGATGCATTGGTCGGTTAGAGCAACAAGCTCAAAACCAGCGACCTTTGAAATTGTCGTGGGTAATAACAGTGCCATCCCAGAAATGTGCATAGATGTAATTGCAAGCAAACATGGTGATAACAAGGCATATATTTTTCTTACCCCCAGGTCTACCACCTTTTTGCAATATCTCTGATAGCTCATTTATTACATTAAAGCATGGATAGTTAATCAAGTGGACCAATCAAAAGAGACACTATATCTGTACCAGCCTTTCTTACCATGTCTCTCTGATGGATAGGTTACATCATATAACCCTATGGGAAAATTGGCTGGTGGACTCAAAGGAATGAAGGCCCATGTTTTATTTAAAAGTAACTTCTTTGTTGACATCTGATAGAATGGGCCTTGCTCGTTTGTGATTAGGGTAGTTGGGCCACCTACGGATCGTGTGAAAAATGTTTATGACATGTTTTTGTTTTCCAAGGATGTCACCATATCAACGTGCCAGGCAACCTATGCATGTTACCTGTTCAACCCTGGAAGAGGTGTAGAGCAATGGTTTCTGAGAGGCCTTCCCCCAATGACGGCAGGTCATTGGAAAGCCATCTCAAAAAGTGACTTTAGTCTTGGCTGTTATTACCATACGCCTTTTCATGCAGATTCTAAAACATGGGTGATTGGACTTGTTGAGGAACCAAATTGAAATGGCCAAATTTCCTGGCCACAATCATAATTTGCATTATTGATTAGAAAAAGTGTAAAAGCGTGAACATGGGGCGTGTTGCTTCTCTATTACTTAAAAAAAAAAAAAAAAAAAGCTCATGAGTTATTTTTGAGCTGGGTGGGGGGGGGGGTGCTGCCTGGTTGCTTGGGATTTTTGTGAAACGTATATTACCATGATCATCGAGAACGCCTTAATTTGAAAAACAGTTACCGAACTGAACCCAGGAGTCATTTTGGAGCGGTTTTATAGATTGTTTTTTACTCAAAAAGAAAGCAAAGATCCTTACCAAGCGCAAAGTGATGCAAGTGGTCTAATTTTAAAAGTTTTTCTTTTATTTTTTATACAGCAGGAACCGTGTGAATATTCAAAGTGCCTAACATTTCTTGACGTTCCTTGGCAAGATATTCCAAAACTGATGGACACTTCGAACAAGTCTTCTGTGAAAAGGGTTTGATTTTCTTTACGTGTGTGGATGTGATCTATATGTAGAAACCATGCTCAAGTCATGTACCTTTCAGGCCATTTAACCCCATTTGGAGCACTGTCTTGTCTGCTGATGGGTTTGAAAGGTAGTATAAGCATTTATTGAGCCAATCGGCAGTATGGTATGAATGGCTGGTGGGGGTTGAAGAAGATTGAGCTGAAATATTTGAGTGTATTTTTGTAATTAACCAATCAAGAACACGGCACCATAATATTGGAGGTGTGTATTCTTCTTCTTATCGTCCATGTCCAAAAAAACACTGTGGTTTCTCAATGATCAAGCCAGAGATGGTTGCAATGCCTGGCTGCTTAACTGAATTCCGCAAGGTCCGTGTTTTGTGTATGTGGCCCAGCAGGGCAGACCAACGAGGGGTTCCAATGTCTGTGGTGCTATTCCACAACAACAGGTAGTATCCGGGTCTGCTTCCAGATAGCCCCACTTCTGCAAGGAACCTTAGATAGGCCAGTTCTGGTTCTCAAATATTGAGACTTCGCCATTCATCCCATGAGGAGTCAGCTCCAGGTGGAGATTGCTCACCAGGTTCAATACGATAGAGTTCTTTGGTTGATGGCAAGTCTTCTTCCACAAGGCGACTCTCTTTACCTCCTTAGAGGCTGCTTCAAGAGGTTGGGACTTTGCTTTTAAGAAACTAATTGTATCATTGTAAGAGTAGTTTGGGTTTATGCCAAATGAAAGTTCAACAGTTGATCCCTTTCAGTTAACAATTTGAAATGTGCTATAATTCAGCAAATTGCATGCACTAGTACATCAGATACAAATTTGTCAGTGATTACATAACAAATAACATTATGAGAGAACTGGGAAAATAACGTAAAAGCCAAAGACCCGTCCAGTACCAGACTATCATTTTTGTGTATTGTGAAAGGGTTAGATACTTGAAAGAGTAGTCTTTCCATAGCTGTATTGCTGTCATTGTTAAAGGATTGTATGAGGTATGAGCGGCAAGATGTCCGAAATTAAATTTTGGGTTGTAAGGCAAGACTTCGATGCTTTGTCTTTGTTAAAGGAAAAGAGGGAAAGGATGGGCACTCGGCCAATGCAGCATACGAAGCTCCTGAACAAGCGCAAGCAAGCCATTAAAACAGCTCAATCGCTACAACTTGGATGGATCTATACTCAAGGGATAAGATTATGGATACATGATCAGGGCAAGTTTTGGTGACATGAATGGGGTTTTTGTGGAGATATGTCGGTCAGAAAAATTAGTTTCGTTACTGAAGTATAAGTGACTGCAGGTGGTTGCAACGTTTGGTCAATGGTCAGGAATGGAGACGTGTGAAGGTATGTTTGTAGTACCAAAAGTCCTACCGTGATATCTATAGGCCCAAGTAGAAGTCACGATTTTGGGCATTATATAGGAGTGTTTCAGCTATGGGATTATGTTTTAAAAATTGCTTGGTACAATTCAAGTGTTCTTTGACACCTATGAACTCATAGTTCAGCCCAGTTAGAGCAGTGGCAAACTGGGGAAAACAGTTCAAATGTAGTTCAAGTGTCAAATTTCCATATCAAAACCAGTTAAAATGAATTTTAACCCAGTTAAATCAAGATAAACTTGTGTGCAATTAGAAATTACATTGCTGTCAGATGTTGCTCATTGGCAAAAATGCCATGCCACAAAATGAAATCGGGTTTTTCAGTATGCATTGAACTGTAAAATTAGATTGGACGTTACATGCTGCTGTGACAATGGACTGCATAATGGACTACAGGTAACTACTAGTTACGTACTATTAACCATCCTTTCTTTCATGTATAACATGCACAATGTGGTTTAGTAGCATATGAAATTTATTATTGTCCCCGGAGGGGACTATAAAATGGGCTCCGTCCGTATGTCTGTGTGTCCGTCCGTATGTATGTCTGTGACAAAAATGTTAACCCTGGAACATTTGGGCATCTTTTTTTTTCTGGATGAGCTAGAGTAGCCAAACTTTGGTATATTGTAGGAGGGGAACTCCCCTACTAACCATGTAATTCATTCCCCCAGGGTCTTCCCGTGGGTTTGTCAGGGGGTAGGGGAAAGGTCAATACTGCACAGAAAATGTCAACTTTTGGCTATATTGTGTATGATTTATCTGGAGTTCCATAAGGGCTATGATGATGTAACTTGGTGGAAACAAGGGGGTTGATGAGTTCTCGACCTGATTAGATTTTGGGCGTAAAAAATGCTAATTAAGTATCTAATTGGCATAATTTAAGAAAATTTTCCCACAAGGCTTGCATACAAGTTATCTGGAGTTCTGTAAGGCATGTAATGATGTAACTTGGTGGAAGGAAGTGTGTTGAAGAGTTCTCAACCTGATTGGATTTCAGGCAAATTACATATGCAAATGAGCTAATTAATATGCAAAAATCGGCGTAATCACTATATTTTTGAAACGGTGCATCGGATATACAAAATTCCTTCACTGCATGAAAGCATATCATGGTGCGCATCTTTGCCATTCGAAAGTGTGTGATATATGCAGCTCAGGTATGCCAAAATTAGCCAAATTAAAAATGCATATTGCTGTATCGCTAAATTGGTACATCGGAACATATGAAATTCCTTCGCTAGTGTGAAAGGGACCACTCTGCATGCATCTTTTTTTTTACGCGTGCCGGTTTGACTCGGTCGATGAGGGGGTCAGGGGTCCCTGATGGGTGAGTGGGTGGTTTGTTGGGTGGGTGGAGTGGGGGCGGAAGGGGTGGGGGACGGGGGTGGGGTGAGGGGGGTGTTGTTCGTTTACTTTGTTTCTGTTTTGTGTGAATAAATTGGGTCAAAAGTGCGGTGTGGCCAAATTAAAGGGGATTTCTTGATGCAATTGATCTAATTAACAATATGCATAATGCTTTGTATCGGCTGAAACGGTACTTGGATATGCAAGGGGAGGGGTTGTGGTGTTGGGGAGGGAGGGGAGGTGGGTGGGGTGGGTGGGGGGGGGGGTGTTGGGGTTGGGGTGGGGTGGAGGTGGGGAGGGGGGACAGGTGGGGATGTCGGGAGGGGGATGGGTGGGGTAAATATTGTAGGGACATGCAATGGTAGTTGCATTTTATCGCATGTTAGTGGATCGCGACAGTCGGAGGGGACATATTTTACGCATCGCGAAATACGAGTTCGCCTTGTTTTATTAAAGAATTAATATCCAACCCCCCATTGAAAGCTTCCCTGGATGTGATTATACAGTGTTATTGTAATTTTCAAGAGCAAGGACTGACCCCCATTTTGTGGCAAAAATTGTTTGCCAATTTAAATAAAATGTTCAGAAGACAGGATTCACAGCAATTTTTTCAAAGCAAGATAATTTTCCCATAGAAGCAGTGTTGCGATTTTCTGCTGTATAGGTTAAAGAATGGAAATTAAAGTAGCGAGTATGATTTAAGAAACAGCACAGACTTCCCATCCAAATTAAACCTTGGAAATTACTGTTATTTTTTGGCAAAAATGGTGTCTTTGGCCTCATTCTTCAAGTAATGGCACTGCACTGCTTGGTCTAAATTGGTAGGGAGCCCATGTTGGGTGTATAAGTAATATCATTCCCTGAAGTCTACGTAAAGAAAACCGTGCTTCATGAACACTTCAAATGTTGACGGTTTTCTCAAATAGGCAAAATTACATTTGCATTATTCAAACCTTTTGAATGTGGCTTTTAAAATCACAGTAGTAAGGTGTTAGTGCAATTTTAATAAATTTGGAAGAATTTCTTGGAAGACCCATTTACATTCCTAAAATTGGCCACATTCTCCCAAGAAATAGAGCAATGGCACGTCAAACAACCCGTGTGTACACATGTATTGATGATAGCGCATAGTCAGTTGTAGGTAATCATTATCGTGCCTTGAGACTGTCGTTTTGGGTCTTGATGATTGGGATCAGCTGGCTTACTAAGTGTCCTCACACTGTTTACCGTTCTTCTGAGAAGTTGTAAGCAAAATTTGCAATTCCAGGAGATTTCTCTACTCCCCTTTATTTGCAGTAAGTGGAAGGGGAGGAGAGAAAGCCATTCTGCAGATCAGTAGCGATAAAGTTCCTAAGTCTTCATCGGTCTGGAATTTGACTGTCTGAGCTCCCAATTTAAAGAAAATTGCCAATTGTTATTCTTGTTTTCTCCATTTTTTTCCTGGATTGTAAAAAATAAAAGCAAAGACAGTATTTTTACGAAATATTAAGTACTGAATTGTCAGAATATTTGAAAGCAATCCCATAATACATTGTACTTTAGTGCAGTACTTCTGGTTCTCATAGTCATGAACAGGAAGGCAGATTGGTGTTATTTACTCAACATTAAGTCTTTACTCGGTGTAGTATTGGGTATTAAAACCCGACTTATTTATATCTGAACTGTTGGCCTAAGTATAGTGTGCCTTTTATGTTCAAATTTGATCTGCAATGAAAGAAATTCTTAGTTTTATATTTTCTGCCCTGAATAGGGCGCTGCAATATGCAAATGTTACAACTTTTACCGCAAGTTTGTTTCTCACGATAATTGGTTGTAAGTGTATGCAAGTGTCAGATTCTCTTATCAAGAAGGGAATATGATGACCAATCAGAACAAGCAATTTTAAAGAACCAGTTTTGGAGCTCCTTCATAGTCCATGTTTTTGTTTTTGTACTAAACAGTCTGGTGCTTTCTACACATGAAAATTAGCTGTTTTTCAGTAGACTGTAGGTGAACGATATAAAATCATGTCATTGCTGTATGATGTTTTACCATTTACCGATACTTCGTTTTTCAATAACATGTACAATGTGACTAAACGGTATTCGCCGGCACTGATTTGGTTGATATTAGCAGAGTTGTCATTAGCTGAGTTGTCCTATCGATTACCTCCTGACCTTGATGCCTGAATGCAGACGATCAATGTGTTTTTAAAAACACCCAAGGTGTTTCTATTGTGTGAACATAATATGGTCGCCTTTCTTGTTCTGGCCTGCCACACACATACACACACTGTTGCCGATCTCCCCGGGCGACATTGATCACGTGTACAGGGCGCTTTTGTGCTGGAAATCAGTCGTTGCCAAGGAAAGGCCACGGATTTGGCCAGCGCACAAGTTCTCAAATCAAATTTGTATTGACGCTGTGGATAACCTTTAATTTTGCGTGGTCTATGATGTACAAATACGAAGTGCACACTGCTAATAAAGGGGAAATTTTAAGAAAACTCAAGCAATGGTCCACTTATCTTCGGAGGTTTATGGGCAAGGGTAACCTTAATTGTGCTAAATATACAAATCTACAGAATTAATATTTAGAGCTTCATCATAGTGGCGGTAAAGCAGACCAGACCAAAGATACACTTGGGCTGTTGTCTTTCCACAAACATGACCTTTAGAAGGTTATGTTCATGTCTTGAATATTTAGCTTAAGGCGACGAAAATAAAAAACCCTGTTTTACGGGCCCGACCGACCCTGATTTTTCAGTTTTGCAGATTTTTTTTTTTTAGTTTTTCCCAAAATCATGTAAAATCAGCCTGTTTTTAGCCCAAATTTATAAATTTTTGGCAAATTTTTTTTAGAAAATTTGTTTGAAAAAAAAAATTATTTTTTTCTCTTGATTTTTCAGATTTTGGGGCTATTTTAGGCCAATTTTGAGCTCCAGAAAAGAAAAAAAAAATTAAAAAAGAAAAAATTCGCCCGACCGACCCTACTCGAAAGGTCCGCTCGCCCGTAAAACGGGGTTTTCTTTTTTCGTCGCCTAATGGGAGAAACCTGTCCTAATTTGGCTGAGAATTGATGTAAATTTTATCCCCTTCCATTGTAACACACTTAGTGGTCATAGATCATCACAAGCCACTACTGCCCATGTTATTCCTGGGATGTTCCTCTGGGTGTCCTTCTGGTCCACAAACATGAGTGTAAATCATCTGAATCACATTTAGCAGATTATGAGCTCATACTAAGCAATGTCTTAGAAGCAGTGTCCACACGGAGGCTGAAAGGGGTTTGACTGTGTGGATGCATTCAGAGTTTTTAACTCCGGAGTGTTATTGATGGTCTACAAATATAGCTGGGTTTTACCAAAAAAAAAAAAATTGGGGAAGCTCTTACTCCGATCACACTTTAGTGTTTTGGAGTGTTTTGTGCCGTGTGGACCGCTTCGGAGGATGAACGGAGGTGATTTCATAAGGTCGTCTTTGTTGACAAATTTCTGTGTTTGAATATTACGCGCCATGGCCACGGGTTCCGGAATGTTGACTTCCGGTCTACACTCCGATATTGAGAAGAGAATGGTCGGGGGATGATTTAAGAGTTTCGGTTATCGTGTGAACACTAACTTGGGAGTAAAATAGATTTAATTTTCACCTCTGCAGTTTCAAACCCTTAGGTCCGTTTGCACAAAACGTTTGATCTGGTTTAAGTCAAAATTAGTTTTGCCTCAAATTAATAGTTACTCACACTTTCTTCATAAAGTAACTAGCAAATTTGAAAGATTTAAATGCAAATTTCAAAATAAATAAAAAATACCTTGTGTCAGTGTAAAGTAAAATGTCTTTTCTGGTGGGACAAAATTAAACTTAGATTGGATCTAAAGTTAGACTTCTTTTGTGCATATGGACCCTAGAGTTTTGTGCCCGTGTGAACATGGCTGGAGTAGTCTCTAACTCGTGACCAAACAAAGTATATTCTCACTTTGGATTATTTTAGTAACACAAATTAGTGTCTGTTGACAATCAATTTGTAATTAAAGTAAAAATAATTGTGTGTATTATGTCATTGACTTGGCACTATCAAACCGAATTGCTTGATTGACAAGGGTGCAACTTCATCGCTAACTGTGTGCCTTGTACAAAAGATACGTGGTATTTATTTTCTGTGAACTATCCAGTATGTGGATCATAATAAGGACTTCATTGTTGTATGCGTTTTATTTTTGATTAGGTTGCGTACAAGAACAGCCTTGGTCGAGCTGCACGTAGATTCAACCGCAACAGCCCATACTCAGGAAACCGAAACAATGCCGCAAATGTTGATTTCCCAGTCAGGTAAGTTGAACGTGGATGTTTTTACTTTCTGATGGTTTGGTTTCCACTCGGAGGGTGTTTTTGAACCAATCCCACAATGCATTGCAATGTGCCTATACTGTACTGTACAAAACACATGTTAGTACTTGGGGATAGTGTTCCAAAAGTTTAAGAACCCCAAGAAGTTTCATGATCATGCTAAAAAATTCCCTAAGTCGAACGCTTCATGGGCTAAAATGAGCATAAAGTCATGGTTTTTAGGTGTTAAGAATAGGATTTTTTTAGGATCACATGGCCCTATTGAGGTGAAATTTCCCAAAATTGGTGCATTGTGGGATTGACTCAATACACCTTCTGGTTTCCAATCTAGCTTTTTAATGTTTAAAGAGCATTATATGAACCAGTCTTGTCTCCCCTTAGCTGTAGTTTTGTAAGCATGCCTTATCCCTGGGGAGGGGAGTAAGTGGTATTTTGTTAGTTTTAAAAATAATGAAAATTAGGTTTAAAGGAGGATAAAATTCTCATCTTGATAGAAAAGCCATCACCCTAAAACCCTGTCTTTATTTTCAAACTGTTTTGAGGCGAGAACAAAAAACGCGAGTGCATAAGCCCCATAGAGTACTGTGTAAAATTGATATTGGTCGACCAAAATGGGACACATGTTCGCTGATAACTTCTAAACCAAACATCCTTTGGCCCTGATATTTTCACAGGGTAAATGAGAAAAATAGTAGCTTTCAGATACCAAAATATTTACCATTTCAGGGAAAATCGGGGTTCTGGGTACGAGGCTAAAATGACGATCAGACCATGCCCCTTTAATATAACAAACAATTGAAGGAAAAGAAAAAAAATAAGAAACATAAACGAAGGTGTAGAAATTCCTATTACCCATAAAAATAGGCAACAGTGCCGTGATCTTGAAGGAATGGCACTTAATAAAAGTCAATAATATGTAACTATTTTAAAATAGACCTATATATTCGTTAACCCGCAAAGTGGTTCAACACTTGCTTTAAAGCCACTATCAGTCATTTTTTTCCATATTCAAAATGCCCATTTTGTTCTAAATTGCTAGTGTTGGGTCATATCAACACCTTATATTTTCTTTGTGAAAAACAGACACTTAGACATTTTAAAGCGGTCTTGAAGATGCCATTTATGAGTGTTTCTGGGCCTTAAAAAAGTCGGATCCCGACTTTTATTAGTAAACAAAGCATAAAAATCATATCTTGACAAATACGGCGTGTTATGCTTAGCCACTTACAGGGTTCTCTACTACAACAATTTCCAATACAACAGTGCAAACAAGTGGACTTTGTCGAAAAATAGGAAGCTCCATTTGTTTACATTATGAAGAAATCACTGATAGTGGCTTTAAAAGATGCATTTTATGATAATTTTTTTTTTTCATAAAATCTGTCCGCAACTGATTTGTTTTTTTTGTCAAGGGGGTATATGCGCTAAGCCACAATTTGCTTTGTTCAAATTATGGAATGTTATTAAAATTTTATGAAGAATATGTTCAGACCAATAAGATTTTGCATAAACCTTGAAGAAACCTGAAACCTTTCAAAAGGCATGGGCAATGCATCTTTCAAAGCTGGAAATTTGCCAGTAAGATATTGATTGGTTTTCAGCATTCAGCATTTCAGCAATCTATGTGTAAAAAACTTCAATGTGCCCAGAACAAGGTAATAAGATTCATTCTCAACAAGGATCCTTTCTATCATATTAATGTTGAGGATTTTCAAGGGCTTGGGATTCTTAATGTCTGCAACAGGGCAAAGCAATTACGCTTAAATCATATTTTTAAAATTGTCCACAATCTAGGACCTCCTTATCTGTCTGATTAATTTTTACCAGAGTGTCTCAATGTTCACACCTATTTTAATACCAGGTCAAGTCAAACAATTTTTATTATCCACAAATTGTACAGCTCAAATTCAGGCTCTTTTATCTTATGCGTATCCAACTTGTCTGAAGTTCCAAATTCAATTAAAAACATCGCGTTGTGTTAATGGAATTTCAAAACAATCTATAAGGGAACATCTCTTGCAAAATATAGTATATTAATTTTAGGTGCTTTGCAATAGTTCGGGAGGCAGTGAAATTCATTCGGTGTTGTTTGTTTGTTGCGCGTTTGGGAGGGGGCTTAAGCCTTTCATGCGTTGAAGGGAGGGATTATTGTGTTTTCTTGTTCATTGTCCTTAGGTCGGGGTGGGGAATTTTAGGTTCCGAGCAATTATATGTAAGTTATTGCCTCTCATCATTAAGCTTTGGCCTTTTCTGATATATTGTTATGTATGGTGTGACTCGTGCAATCGAATTATATATTTTTAACTAAAATTTTATGCCATGTCTTGTATTCAGGGGACCCCTTTGGAACAAAATAAGCCATTTTAAGGGCTAAAGGGTTATACCATGCATTTCTGTGCATGGTCTTGTCGTTTCATGTTGCTTGTATTGTATAACTGTCTTTTAATGCTATGTATTTTTGGTTCGCATGAACTTGGTTCGGCAGAGACTTCTAGTAATCACTTTTTGTCTGTATGTCTGGGGTCTGTTGTCTGCTGTCTGTCGGCGTCTGTATGTCGTCTGTATGTCTGTTATGTCTGTCGTCTGTCTGTCTTGTCTGTCTGTCTGTCATGCTGATTGTGTTCCTGACGTCCGTGTTCAGGGGCTTGTGTACGATTTATTGGAGTTCCGTAAGGCTATGATGATGTAACTGTGGAACGACAGGGGTCACGAGTTTCGACCTCCTGATTAGATTTGGGCGTTTGTTTAAAATATGCAAATTAAGTATCTAATTTGACCCCCCTCATAAAAGAAAATTTTCCCGCAGGCTTGTGTACAAGTTTTCTGGAGTTCCGTACGGCAGTATGATGATGTAACTGGATGGATGAAGCGGGCTGAGAAGTTCTCGACTGATTAGATTTCGGGCTATTTCGGGCAAATTAAGTATGCAAAGGAGCTAATTATATGCAAAAACCGCGCCGTAATTGCTTATAATTTTTAAACGATACATTGGATACGGAAAATTCCTTCACTGCATGGTAGCCTATCATGGTGCGCATATTTTTTTGCACTTTGAAGTGTGTGATACATGCGGTTAGGTATGCAAATGAGCTAATAAATATGCCGTAATTACTGTATCTCTGTGAAACCGTACATCGGATAGGCCCAAAATTTCCTTCGCTGCATGACAAGAATACTCTTGCCATGAATCTTTTGGGTGAATCATTAAGGTGTCAAAGTGCATGTGGGCGAGTCAAGGGCGCAATTTTTTGATAAATTGATCTTAATTAAATATGCCATAATTGAATGTTATCACTGAAATTGTACATTGGATATATGCCAAAATGCCTTCGCTACATGAGGACTTCTATGCCGTACTCTGGTATGAATCACAATGACGAGGGTCTCCAAAGTGCAAGGGGATCAATTAAAGGGGGCATTGTTTGATGCAATTGATCTAATTAAATATGCCGTTAATTGCAGGTTAAATCGCTTAAATGGTACCTTGGATATGCAAAATTCCTTCGCCTAAATGAGATGATATATGGGTAACATCTTTTGTGTGAATCATAATTGTGGGTCAAAAGGCAGTCAGCCACTTAAAGGGGATTCTTGATTATTTAAAATTGACAACTAATGCCTAAATGCTTGGTCCATTGCACCAAATTTCTCAGGTTGATAAATGAGCTCAGTGTGAAATACTACACCTTCAAAACGAATTGATTCAGGGTTTGTTTACCTTAACAATAAATTAGGTTAGCATGTGTTTATCTGGCAGTATATGGCTGTGGGATTTGGTGGTGTACAAAACAGGGGTACAAAACAAGAAGACACTAATCATAATTAGGTAAAAGTGCCATGTGGGCCAATTTAAAGGGGCATTTTGTGTTACCAATTGACCTAATTAATATGCACAGTTGCTGTATATAGCTGAACAGTACATTGGATATGAAATGTTTAGGGTGTTACATGGAGAAGTGTGAGGGTGTTGGGAGAGGTGGAGTGTTTGGGGAGGGGGGTAGGGTGTTGGGGGGTGGGGAGGGGGGGTTTAGGGTTGTGTGGATGAAGGGCGGCGGGGGTGCTGGGGGGGAGGGGGGGAGTGGGGGGGGGGTGGGGGGGCGAGTGGGGCGGGGGGGGGGAGGGGCTCGGGGGGAGGGGGGGGGGGCAGGTGGCGGGGGTGGTGGGTAGAGGGGGAGGGGGAGTTGGGGAGAGGGGACGGGGGGGGGGAGGGGGAGCGCGGGGGGGGGGCGAGGGGGAGGGGGGGTGCGGGGCAGGGTGAGGGAGCACGTGGGGGGGCAGGGCAGGAGGAGGGGGTTGGAGGCGGGAGGGGGGAGGGGTGGGGGTGGGAGGAGGGCAGGTGGGGGGAGGGGGTGTGGGGGGAGGGGGTTGGGGTGGGGGGTATAGAGGGGGAGGGGTGGGGCGGGAGGTGGGAGGGGTGTGTGGGGATGGAGAGGGGGGAGGGAGGGCTGGGAGTGTGGAGGAAGGGGGGGGCATGGGGGCGGGGGGAGGGTGGGGTGGGGGGGAGGGGAGGGGGGGGGGGGAGCGGGTGTGGGGAGGGGGGGAGGGGGGTGAAGGGGGGAGAGGTTTGGGGGGGGGAAGGGGTCGGTGAGGTTGGTGAGGAGTTGGGAGGGGGGTGGGGGTGGTGCGGGGGGGGAGCGGGGTTGGGAGGGGGGGGCGCTGGGGTGAAGAGTTTTTTTTGTTTTTGTGCTGGGGGAGGGGGGGGGTGTGTGGGGGAGGGGGGTGGAGTGTTGAGAGGTGGTGTGGTTGTGAGGAGGGCGCAGGATTGTGTATGGGGGGTGGGTGTTTGTTTGAGGTTGTGTTGCGGGACGAGGGTGTTGGGGGTGGGTTGCGGGTGTTGGGGAGGGGTTGGGTGTTGTGGTGGTTTTGGGGGGTGGTGTGTGTTGCAGGGTGTTGGGGAAGGGGGGTGGTGCGTGTTTGTTTGCAGGGTGTTGGGAGAAGGGGGTGGGGTATTGCGGGGGTGTGGGGAGGGGAGTTGGGTTGCGGAGGTGGTGGTGTGTTGCCGGTTGTGTTGGGGAGGGGGTGGGGTGTTGCGGGGTGTTGGGGAGGGGGTGGGTGGGGTGTGCGAGGGTGTTGGGGAAGGGGTTGGGGGTGTTTTGCGGTGTTTTGGGAGGGGTGGGTGCTGGGGAGGGGGTGGGGATGTTGACAGGGTGTTGGGAGGGGTGTTGTTTTTGAGGTGTGTGGTTGTTGGGGAGGTGGGGAGTATAGGGGTGTTGAGGGCCAAGGGGGGGGAGGGCCGGCGGCGCGCCGGGGGCGGGGGGTGGTGGGGAGGCCCGGCGTGTGGGGAGGGGGGGGGGTGGGGGGGAGCGCGGGTGGGCGGTGGTGGGAGGGGGAGAGGGGCTGGGGGGGGAGGGGGATGGGGGGGTGGGGAGGGGGATGGGGGGGGTGGGCTAGGGGCGATGAGGGTGTTGGGGAGGGGCGATGGAGGCGGGTGGAGGGGGAGGGGCGCATGGGGAGGGTGGGGAGGGGGATGGGCGTGTGGGGGAGAGGGATGGGGTTTGTGGTTGGGTGAGGCGGGACGGGTGGTGGGGGTGGGGGGGACGTGGGGGAGGGGTGGGGAGGGGTTTGGGAGGGGGGTTGGGTGTGGGGAGGGGGAGGAGTGTTGGGGAGGCGCGGATGGGGGGGTGGGAGGGAGCTGGGGTAACTGAGGGGTGTTGAGGAAGGAGGGGTGGTGTGGGGCTGTGGAGGGGTTGGGGGGTTGCGAGCGGGGAGGGGGTTGGGGTGTAGAGGGGGTGGGAGGGATTGGGGGGTTTGTGGGGAGGGGGGTGGGTTGTGAGGTGTTGCGGGGGTTGGGAGGGGTGGAGCGTTGTTGCAGGGGTTGGTGTTGCGGACGTGGTTGGTCTTTGTGTTTGGGAGGAGGGGGGGGTTGTGTGAGGCCGGGGGGGTGGGGAGGGGTGGGGAGAGAGGCGGTGGGGGGGTGGTGGCAGGGGGTGGAGGGTGGCAGGTGAGGTACGGGTTGTGAGGAGTGGGTTGAGGAGGGCTTGTGGGCGTGAGTTGTTGTATGGGTTGTTGGGGGAGCGGTGGGGTGTTGAGGGGAGTTGTGGGGGAGGGTGTTGGGTGGTTGTGGTTGAGAGGTTGGGGTGGTGGTGGTTTGGAGGAGGGTGATGGGGAGGGGTGGTGGGTGTGTTGCAGGGTGTTGGGGAGGGTGGTGTGTTGAAGCGGTGTTTGGAAGGGGGGGGGTGAGGGTATGAGGGGGGTGTTGGGGAGGGGTGTGGCGGAGGGGTGGGGATGTTGCGGTGTGTGGGGAGGGTGGGGTGTGCGAGGTGTTGGGGAGGGGGTGGGTGTTGGGGAGGCGGGGTGGGGTTGTTGAGGGGTGTGGGGAGGGGGTGGGTTGTTGCGGGGTGTTGGGGAGGGGTTGGGTTGTGATTTGCCGTGGTGTTTGGAGAGGGTGTTGCAGGTGTTGGGGAGGGGGGTGCGGGGGTTCGGGACGGGGTGGGGTGTTGCGGGTTTTGGGGGTTGTTGAGGGGGTGGAGTTGGGGAGGGGATGGGGTGTATTGGGTTGTTGAGGTTGTGGTTGTTTATTGTTTGTGATGGGCGATCTGTTTGGGGTTGGGTTGTTGCGGTGGTGGTTGTTGGGGAGGGGGTTTGTTGGGAAGGGGGTGGGTGTTGTGTTGCGGTGTGTTGGGGATGGGGGGGGGTGTTGCGGGGGTTGGGGAGGGGTTGGGTTGTGGCGGTGCTGTTGGGGAGGGGTGTTCCGGTGTTTGGGGAGGGGTGTTGCGGGGGTGTTGCAGGGAGGGGCTGTGTTTGTTGACAGGGGGGTTGGGAGGGGGGTGGGGGGGTTGGGGAGGTGGTGGGGTTGTGGTGGGATGTTGGCGAGAGGAGGGTGGGGTGGGGTGAGGTGTGTTGGGGAGGGTGGGTGGGGTGGTGAACAGGGTGTTGCGGGAGGGTGATGGGGATTGTTGGGAGGGGTGGGGTTGCGGGGTGTTGAGGGAGGAGGGTGGGTGGGGTTGTTTGTGTTGAGGGGTTGTTGGGGAGGGGGTGCGGAGGGGCGGGTGGGGGGGTGTTGCGGTGTGTTGCAGAGGGGAGTGGGTGTTGCCAGGTGTGTTGGGGAGGGGTGGGCGTAGTGTTGCGGGTGTTGGGAAGGGGTGGGGTGTTGCGGTGGTGTTTGGGAGGGTTTGGGTTGTTGCAGGTAGGGTTGGCGGAGGGTTTGTTGGGGGTGTTGGGGAGGGGGTGGACGGGGTGGGTGGTTGTTGCGTTGTTGCTGTTGGGAGGTGGGGGGTGTTGCGGGGATGTGTGGACGGGGGGTGGGATGTTGAGGGGTGTGTGGAAGTGGTGGGGTGGGGTGTTTGTTGAGGCTAGGTGTTGGGGAGGCGTGGCTTGAGGGGCTGTTGGGGAGCGGGGTGGGTTTATTGAGGGGTGATTGGGGAGGGGGTGGGTGTTGGGGGATGTCAGGGAGGGGGGGGGGGTGGTGGGGTGCTTGCGTGTGGTAGTTTGGGGATGTGGGTGGGTGTGTTTGTGAGTTGGTGGTGTTTTTTGGGGGGAGGGGGGGTGGAGTGTTTTTTGTGTGTGTGTGCTTTATCTTTTTTTTTGTGGTGTGTTGGGTGTTGCGGTGGTGTGTTGGCGAGGGTGGGGTGGGGGGATGCGGGTTGTTGGGGAAGGGTGTTGCGGGGGTGTTGGGAGGAGGGGGGGTGTGTGGTGTTGTGTTTGTGTTGGGTGTGGTGATGTGGTGGGGAGGGGGGGTGGGTGTTGCGTGTGTTGTTGGGGGAGAGAGAGTGGGTGTGGGGGAGGGGTTTGGGTTGTTGCGGGGGTTTGGGGAGGGGTGGGGTGTTGGGGAGGGCGGGTGGGGTGTTGGGAGAGGGGGTTGGGGGTGTTGGGATGGGATTGGGTGTTGGTGTATGTGGACGAGAGTGTTGGGGAGGGAGGTGGAGTATTTGCAGGGGGTTTGGGGGGGGGTGGGGAGGCGAGGGGGGTTGGCGGGGTGTAGGGCGACGAGGGGGCTGGGGTGTTAGGGGGGGTTGGGGAGCGGTGTGGGTGTGTTGCGGGGTGTTGGTGAAGGGTGTGGGGTGTTGTGAGGGTGTGGGTTGTTGCGGGGGTGGTGGTGAG
Source organism: Ophioderma brevispina (assembly GCA_023653785.1). NCBI lineage: Eukaryota > Metazoa > Echinodermata > Ophiuroidea > Amphilepidida > Ophiodermatidae > Ophioderma > Ophioderma brevispina. Next base: position 44,075 of record JAMKCH010029987.1, read on the forward strand.
GGTGTGGGTGTTGCGGGGTGTTGGGGAGGGGGTGTGGTTGTTTGGGGGTGTTGGAAGCGGGTGGGGTGTTGCCAAGGTGTGGGCGAGGGGAGGGGGTTGTTGGGGTGGTGGAGGGGTGGGGTGTGGTGATGGGGTGTTGCATAGGCGTGGGGTGTTGTAGGGTATGGGGGAGGGGGTGGGGTGTTGGGGAGGGGGATACTGCAATCCTCCACTCTATCTGCTTGCACAACTTTTTGGGACACTTACTTGCTACAGTTGCCATCTGCGTGTGATTGCCTCTTTGTCTTACAGCTATACGCGGGAAGGCAGGGAGACTTGTGGTTCTGAAACCGCCTTGTTGGAAAATTATGATATTGCATGAATAAACTCAAACTCAAAACTCATCATTTTTTACTCCTGGACTTCGGTGCATATTTTATGCAGGGATTGCGAATCTATTATTATGGTGTGTTGTCTAACTTACCATGTAATAAGCTAAGACCTCAAGACAGCTTGTCCAAAATCATTGTTAAATCAGCCTATTTTTAGCTCAAAATTATAAATTTTGGCTATTTTTTAAAGAGAAAAATTTTGCTTGTAAAAATCATTGTTTCTCTGATTTTTCAGATTTTTGGGCATTTTAGGCCAATTTTGACTCCAGGAAGGAATTTTTTTTTTTTTTAAATCGAACCGACCGACAACTACTTGAAAGGGTCTGCTCGCCCGTAAAACTGTTTTTTTTTTTTCGTGCGCCTAAGCCACAACAATTTACTTTGTTCAAAGTATGGGACCATATTAAAATTTTATGTAGAATATCTTCAGACCAATAAGATTTGCATAAACCTTGAAAAGAAACCTGAACCTTCAAAAGCATGGCAATTGCCATTTTCAAAGCTGGAAATTTGCCATGTAAGATATGATTGGTTTTCACCATTAATCATTTTTCTCCTGGCCTTGTGTGTATTTATGCAGGGAGTTTTGGACTCTATTATGGTGTTGTCTAACATTACCCAGGCTAAAAAGCTAAAGACCTCAAACAAAAGCTGATCCAAAATCTGCTACAGATTGAATTGGCCTGTAATGCTACAAAAGAAAGTATTCCCTGTAGCAAGAATGACCTTCAAACTGTTTCCACAATGCATTGCCGACATGCCACAAGAACGGTAGGGGATAGTAAAGGACAGAGGGCTTATTGGAGTCATGGGTGCCAGTGTAGGGGGATACAACTTAAAAAAACAAAAAAAAAACTTTCTTGAAAAATCAGCAATAGGTGCGATGTGAAGGGGAGATTTTTGCAATTTTCCGGATGTAAGACTTCGGAATTTCTGGACATGTGGCATAAAAAAATTAAATGCTAAAAATAAAAATTTTAAAAAAAATAATGGACTTGTGGGTATGCCTTTTTGTGCTTGAAAACAACAGCGCCCAGTGTTTTTGGGAGTGGGATTACCCCTTTAACTAATGCAGCCTTTGGCTTGGGAAGATTACAGCATAAAAGTTGAGCGTTGTGCGCATGCGTTTTGCCGCTGATTCCCACTGCAATTATGAATTTTATTAACTTGTTCATGGGCATCCAGGTACCAAATATGAGATTAGTGCGGTTAGGCAAGACACTGACTTCAGTGCCGAAAATTTTAAGGTCCGTTCAAGGTCATGCGGGGGGTTCATCCAAGGTCAAATCAGTACACAGAATTGTAGGGTCTTGAAACCTGGTGGGTGTATGTAGTCAACATTTTAAAACCATTTATTTTTTTTATTTTTGGGGTTTTTTAATGTCATCTGGGGTCACCCAAGATCAAATCAAGGTCATATAATTCAATTGGTTTTTTATTTCAATCTGCACTTTGCAACAGATTTAATAAAATGGACTTTTTGGCGATCAATTGCCAAATCGGTTACGTTGCGGCGCATATTCAATAACACGAGCCGTTCCCTCTTGGTTTATACTGTCTAGCTCTACGGGCGCACAACGATTTTTCAGATAACTTGTGCTTTGTACATCACCTATACGGTCGATTTTCATGTGAAAACGGTGTTGGCATTTCCAAAAAATTTTGTGTATTTGGTTATAAGTCTTTCCAACAATGACTTTATTGGAACAAAACAATAATATTTTGATTGGAAGCGTTGGCTTGCATTTGGATCATATATCGTTTGCCCATGCTTTCCGTTTTCTTATCTATGAGATATTTGCCGGCACAACACGATAAATAGGAGAAAAGTGATGTCCCAAACACTTCCAAATTATAAAAAAATTGAAAAAAGACTTTTTAGCCAGCGGTGAATTATTCGAATCTCAATATTTTTGTGCCAAACATGTGTAGAATTATTTTGTAAATGTTTTTCCTTGTATTCTCAATTGATTTTTAATTTTTGATGAAATTATGATTGAAATACAAACATAAGGTCCGTGTTGAAACTTGTTTATTAAAGGTATCGTCAACAAAGCAGTGGCTAAGTTTGGTAAATCTTCTACTAAGATATTGAGTGTGCATCTTTATTTCAAGGTAAACATAATGGCGGCAGATGGAATAGTGTTTTCTTCAGCTCACAAGGACTATTTAAAAAGTCTAGAATGTTGAAACTTTTTAAAAAAAATGCGACTTTTAAGGAAGTGTATTACCTTATCCACATTTCTCAGTACCAAACAAGGCATGTAAATATGATAAATGTGGCATAGATACTTATTTTCCGACACAAAATTATATAAACTTTCAATAGATACTCTAGTCAATGGGAGACGTGAAAACTTGTCAAAATGTTTACTACGTTATTGTTATTACGTATCGTTTTTTACATTGAATGCGTTTTAGTTACATATCAACTCTCAATTGGCATAGAAGGATTATGGTGTCACTGTAACGTGTATCTTTAGAATAAATTAACAAGGTATTATCTTAATATTTGTTCCATATAGTCTAATTTTCAGGCAGAATTCAATACTCAAGGATAACGCTAATTAAACTCAAACAAATGTGCGAGCATATTTGTTGAGTTCAATTAGCTACTCAAAACTTTAGCTGTGCACAAATATAACTTGTTCCCGGCTAACCTCTCTGATAATTGTCATCAGTGCATATTTTGTTTGATTTAAAATTTGAAACGTAAGAAACCATATCTTTTGTGATACAAAAGGTTGTTTGTGTCCATACTGTGCAGAAAACGTAAGAAGTGTTGTTGGAACAATATTATTTTTCCCGTAATAGGTATTGAAGTACTTAACTGTTTAAAAAGAAAACATGACAATTTTGAGACATTTTTTTGGGGTGTCCTAAACTACAAAAATGCAACCCTTTTATGAATATCGAACCATACACCTTCTTTTCGGATGTTTTGTATGAATTATGCCACAGAGAGATGACCTTTCCAGAAATTTCCGAGATTTTGGCGATAAAAAAAATCGGGAAGGAAATGTAAAAAAAATTTTTTTTCGATTTTTTTTTCAATCTTCGGATCTCAAAATTGTTAATTGATAAAGGTAAACTGCATCAAAAATCCAAGTTTTAAGTACCAATTCATTTTAGAGAAGGGGTCATGTACCCTAAAATCGCATATGAAAATATGTTCCCCAGAGATTTTCCGGATGCTTCGCTAAAGTTTTGCCTTCCTGTCAGTTCAAATTTTGGATTTTCAGGAAATGGGACTACTCCTCTGTTACATCTGATGCCAATTATGCGAGACCATCTTCTGAAGTCAAAACATCAACCAATCAAGTTGATTATTTTATTGCATGTTTGATCCGATTTCAGATCAGCGGCAGAAAAAGGTCTGAGGCTTTTGTGTGCAAAATTAATTGGGTTGAAATATTTTTACCATAATTGAAGAAAAATCTGTAGAAAACAAAATAACAAAATGAAATCTGAAACCACACCCCAGAATTTCTGTAAAATAAAATAGGGTTTAGAGACACAAAACCCCTCCCAGGATGGTTCACAAATTGTAATCCCAGAACAAGGGTTACAGAGACCTCCTTTAGGGTGTTAAGAAGATAACAAAACATCATTGGCTGTATAGAGAATTGTTGAGGTGAAGGTTGCAAGTTAGAGATGTGTAACCCTTCCCAGGTCAGAAATTGGAATCATAGAATAGGTCGCCACAATTGTAGAGATAGCAACTCGGGTTACACCAACTTTGGCTTGGGTAGAGGGGGTTCAGGCGCGGATCTAGGGAGGGGCGGAGGGGGCGCGCGCCTCCGGTAATTCTGCAAAATCTTGCAAAATCAGCCCATTTTGGAAAAGTTTAGCCTTTCAGCCCCCCGGTAATTTTGACGTTTTTCGAATCCTGGATCCGCCCCGGGGTTGCTCCCTAGAACACTAGACTTGGGATCTTGAACTTGAATTTTGGTGAAAATTTGGCCTTCAGAACTGAATTTAGAATTTTATCTTGAGTTTGGGCCAAATTAGGAATTGTGGAGCTGAAAAAATTCCAATTTATGACTATGAAGATATAATTCCAGGAGTTAACAAATTGGAGGGGTCTTAAGAACTGGAGCCTACTTGAAAACTGACTGAAGAACTGAAGAGGAGACATGGGGGGGGGGTCAATCTTGAAAACCACACTTACCTGTACTGCCATTTAATGTTATCATTCAAAATATAAGCTGATATCCTTGGTTGAATGACAAAATGTTAGTATTGTCTCATGGTGACATCTTGAATTGCTATGCATTTTGGGATTGCTTCAAACTACCTTCCCCTGTAGCCTTGGTATTATTTGCCTCCTATAATAAGACCATTCAAATCCTGGTTACATTCTATCCATTAGGGGTCATTAGAATGGACCTTGCACACAAGGACAATGTGTGAGCATGAGTGCCTTTGTCCAGAGACTCTTACTCAGAGTATAGACATTGGTCAACAGGATCTTTTTTCAGTTAAATGTAGAAGATTGGGTGTGAGGAAGAGATTATTGCTGAAAGGAAAAGCCATGTCATTTATTTAATGAAGCTTGGCCTTGAAGAAACATTTGAAATTTGAGAATTGCTGGTAGTGAAAAAAAGTAAGCCTGTACAAAATGCTGTTTCTGGAAATTTAGTTTGCAGAAAATGGATACTTGCAAGAATTAGCTTGAAATCCATGACAAGTCACATGACAATTATTTTGTACCAGTAATTTCTAAGCCAACATGTACTAGTAAGACATGTGGAATTTGGTTTTTACTGGAAATAGTTTTAATTACAGGGTGAGTAAAAAAAAACTTGACCCTGATTGTATCCGCCAATTTGAATTTTTAAATAATATATATCTAACGTATGTGGTATCTGCGGAAAGCTTATTTCATTATCTTTAATTTGCTGCAAAGATCATTCCAATCAGTTAAGTATAGGCCGAGCTACAGTCTTTCGAATCAAGAATCTGCAGTAAATAAATAGCCTGATTTTCTTCTGTACACGGATTTCCTTCGCTGAACGCCGTTCATTTCAATGTGAATCCGTGGACAGAGCAGAAAACCGACTACTTGATTCAAACGACTGTAGCTCGGTCTATATACCGAACCGATGTGAATGATCGTTTTTTTTTTCTTGTAATTAAAGATAATGAATCCAGCTTTCATATGAACCAAATATGTTAATCATATATTCCTTAAAAATTCAAAATGGTGACACAATCAGGGTCAATTTTTTTTTACTCTCCCTGTATAATGGTAAGATTTTCCTCTAAACTTAAATATTTGAGTGAATCTTCCAAAATGTAAAATCTATTTTTGGCAATTGAAATCTTTTTAATAACTCTTGGACCATCCTTTTTTGACGAGAAGCATAGAAAGTTCTCTCTGTAAGTCAACTTTGTCCCACCTTAGTAGAAGCGTATATTCACGATATTTAACAATGCATTTTTAACCCATTAGGCAATTTGGTAACAAGAATACTTTAATTATGGCCTTACTATGGCCAAGTCTCCATGGTCAGTGAAGGCATGATGAAAGGCCCAGCTGGAAGTGTCCTTGGCTTGGCACTGTAGAACATACTGTAGGCTGCAACAAAATCGCACAGCCGGTAGACACTGTAAACTGAAAATGTCTTGATTGGAAAAATCATCTTAAATTTTAAACCCCACGTGAATAAGGAATTAGGCATTTGTAACAACAGGAAAACATTTTAAATCAAGATCCCAATCCAAGATCCAAACCACATCCAATATGTTTCTGATAAGCTGCATACAATACTGCCGATTATATTTTTTTTTTATACGAGTGCACCCAGGCAAATCTTAAATTCGTAAGCCCTCACCAAGATAAACAGTTGGTGGAATCATCTTAATTCATCATTGACTTCGTTTGTATCTCTGGATTTGGGTCTTGAATTCATTGTAGTATTTTCTTCATGGTTTTGAATTCATGGATGCATCAAAAGTTAATTCCTCATTGTACTGGGTATTTAATAAAAATGATTTTTCCAATTCAAGACCTTTTCAGTTTACAGTGGAAAAGCTGCCCTACATTAATGTCAGCATTTATGAATGCACTACTTCTTTGTGAATTCATACATCTTAATGAATAAGGATTAAATTATTTGGTAATGCTGGAATATATAATGGCACGAATTGAATAGGTGAACCGGGGTTGTCACCCATTTTGTCTTGTACGAACGCGTATTTGAAAATGTGCTATCGGATTTAACTCAAATGTTAGAAATTGGATTATCCCCAATTTGGAAAGTATGATCTTTGTTGTATTTCTAGAAACCATTAAAAACAAATATGGTAAAATTGCACAATGCACCGTAAGGCAGATTAAAAATTCGTGGTGCAATTTGAACATGTTAGTGTTAACACCCGCATTCCCTCATGCTGTTCTGTGTGATGTAGTCACATATTTTTTATATCATGTCAAATGCACTTGTTAATGAGATGATTGGTGATCGGTTAACTATTCTCTTGTTACAATGCGATTGTTCAAAAATTTTCCTAGACCTCATAATTCACAATTGAATGTTTCCATTATCCTTTTAAGATGTGGCCAATTTGTTTTATTTCTTTTCGGAGACCTTCCCCCTCATTTGTGTACACCATTTTGATTGGTAGTACTAGCTATGTGCAAATTCAAACATTTGGCTAGTAGACTGCTGCTAAGTTATTTCCATAACATAAATGTAGCATTTGCTCATAACAAAATGGATTACGAGCCAAAATAATTCTGCAAGTGCACATTGAAAAAAATTTAGAGTGGTACCAAAATCTCCCATGTTGTGGGACGTTTGGTTTAGACCAGGCTGACCATTGGATAGTCCTCCTTGAACCCGTGTAACACTAAATTTGCTGTTACAAATTCAAAGGATGTTATTTTTCACACATTTGCACAGTCATTTTGTAAATGAAATTTGCCAAAAAAAAGTGCCAAGATTAAACACCTTTGAACATGAGGTGCTATGCTTAATACTCAAATTTTCTATCACTTACCATAGGAGAGACTGTAAACGCCATTGGCGCAGCAAGTCGATTTGATGGGTTGGATTATGTAATTTGCCAGCTTAACGATGCATAGATGGCTCTATTTTAACGCCAAGGTCTACCAACCATTCGTTCATGACCGCTCACTTGATAATTTACATGATATAATCTGAGTAACCAATCTGAGGTAACCAATCAAATAGACATCTATATCTGTACAACCTTTTTAAAGCTTTTCTTACCCTATCTCCTGATTGGTTAAATATATCATATAGCCCACTGTATAACCAATAAACTGTGAAGGGTTTATCGTGGCATGAGTCATCCGAGATGGTGTAAGAGGCAGTAAGACCTCAAGTTTATAGACCGTCAGCCCCGAAAGGTCTTGGTAGACGAACGAGATAAACCAATAGCTGAATACGGGAAACTTCAGAGAAAAATATAACTTTTGCAAATATAAAGTCTGCCGTGGACCCGTTGTTGCGCTTAGCCCCAGGAGAGGGTCAAGTTACTATGGGGTCAAATGTTTGAACTACTCAAATCTAATGAAATATAGCTCAAATTATTCCTTAGTTATCAGAGTACAAAAGTCAATTGGGTCACATGTTTGTGGTGCTTCCTTTCCAAATATTGGGAATATAGGCTAAAGGTCCTTTGTTTTATTCAAGAAAAGGTCACAATTGTAAATATCCAAGATTTCCTTTGAAAAATATTAAAAATATATTTAATGATACTGATCAAAATATGCTTGTTAATTTTGCATAGGGTTGTTCCCTTTCATAGGGAGGGTTTAATGTCCCCGTCCCCATAGAGTCCTCCAGGTAATTTTTTACCCCTTCCATTATAACAACAAGGAGCTGCCGAAGTGCCAAGCTTTTCATATTTGGATTCAGTATCATTAAACATTAAAAAAATAATTTTTACAATCAAATCTGGGTATTGCAACGGGTGGACCTTTCCTTAAATAAACAAATGACCTTTAGCCTATTTTCCCCAAAAATCTGGAAAGGAAGCACCACACGGCGTGTGACCCAATTTGCTTTTTTACTCCTGTTCACCTAAGGAATAATTTTGAGCTATATTACATTAGATTTAGAGCAGTTCAAACATTTGACCTCGTTTCTATATTAATTTAAACCCCTCTCCTGGGCTACACGCAACAACGGATCCCCGGCAGACTTTCATATTTGCAAAGTTATATTTTTCCTCTGATTTCCCGGTATTCATCTATTGGTATCTCGTTCGTCTACCCAAAACCTTCTGGGCTGATGCTCTATTATTTGCAAATTGAGATAGTAAGACCCATTTTGAAATTTGTTCCACAAGCTACTTCAGGCATCTTCATTTAAAAGATGAGCGATTCTTAGTCACGTTTGGACTGTGTACGTCTATAGGGGGATGGTGCGGGGATGGTGCCGGTCAATCACCCCATCAGAGATTCTGCGATTGTATGATGATGACGGTGATGACTGTTGTTCGAGATATCAGCGAATGATAAACTCACTCGCTTTATTTAATGTGCGAAATTTGATGTCATGGGGGATTTATTATTAATGGATTTGTCACGAAAACTGATCAATTTGTAAAGCTTTTGAGGGCAAGCTGTTTATTTTAATGATCGGGGAATGAATGATTCTGGGTGATAACGAGTTCCGCTTAATGCGATGTGGCATTTTTGCTGTATTTTAATGAACAAGAAGCAAAGGATCCCAGAGCTGTTTCGTGCTCATTAGTACATGTTGACACATAAGTGACGCAATTACATAAAATTAAATTGGTAATGAATAAATGTGAACAGAAAATAGTCAATGAAACAATGTAGTGGGTTATATAAGGATCAACAATGTTAAGATTTCATAAATTAAACAATTAGGATAAACATGTGGCAGGATAGTATACATGATTTAAAGTTAGTTTGTTTAATTCGTACCGGGGGGGGGGGGGGGGCTGATGCTTTGAAACCCAGGGACATTTGGTGACAGAGGAATAGAAAAGTGATCTTTGGGTGAGAGACAGCCAAAATGCCCAAAATAAGGGGTTTTGGGGCGACAAATTTTGCAAAAAAAAGGGTCTTTGAGTGAAAATGTTCAAAATTTTCCTCCAAAATAGGGGTCCTTGGGTGACAATTTGGAAAAATTGTAAAAAAATTGTCTTTGGGTGGCATGTTCAAAATATATGCAGTCTTTGGGTGACAGCGATGCTGAAAATGGGTCTTTACATTGTTTACAGCCTTACATGTGCGTCACCTCCAAGATAGGAATGCCCCCTCCCGGGAATTCGTACCATCTGCATGATTGAGAATATTCACAAATAATATGTACAGTGATATAAAAGTTAGGCACATAAGTAATTAATGCAGTGTGGGATTTGTGTTAACTCTCTGCTGTCTCATTCTTGGAAACTCCAATGGACCCAGTTTCTCAATAGTTTTATATAGGGCATTGAGCTTTACCTCCTGCAAATGAGTCTAATTTGATGGAGGGTGAGGGATACAGTTACTTGAAGAGTAATCATGTAGACGGGGGTAGGACATACCATCCTAACAGCAACAGTGAATTCAAATCACCATCAACATCTGGCACGACCAGAGTGCTAGTCTATTCAAACAAAGCATTATGGCAAAAGGGCGCTATTACGCATATCGGACAGAGACTTGACCAATGCCTTAAACTGGTCACAAATATTTAAATCTAAATGACCGTTATTAAAACACTAATTACACAGGGTTAATCCACGAACCCCGATGGATTTTTGAGTCAATAATTTATTCCAAAATTATTATATTACCAAGATTTATTGAACCAAGGTTTAAGAGATTTTGTAATGAAACCGAGACAGATTACCATAGTAAATGCACGTAACGGTTCCCCAAATTACCGTTAGGAAATTCCCAATGCCCAAATCGAGCAGGTTGTGTCCTACCCCCTCCCTTTGCATGTAGAGCGCTAAAAGAGGAAGTGGTAAATGTTTGTAAAACATGTGGAAGGACAATTTGCTATTGATATCATGTTATTTTGGCATGGTTGACCATGTGTGGGAGGCAGTGTGTGTATGGAACAAATTGAAAGGGGATGAAGGTGTATTGATAAAGTGCCAAATCGGCTGAATTTTGGGATCAATAATGGTAGAAACTTGTATGCAACACTTTTGGAATTCAAGTGCACTAAAAATTTTAAACAAGAAAAAAGTACACTGAAAGAATATGCAGTAATTTCTAAAATGATTGTAAACTACGTGTAAATGCGTAAAGTGAAGCATGTTCCCTGAGGTTCTCAGGATTTTCTCTAATGGGAAAAGTGAAGATGGGGAGCCATCCAAATGCAAAGCCAACCATGGAAAACAGAAGTTCATGTTATTGGTTGAAATGTGTGAAGGGCAAAAGGGCACGGACAAATGTAGATGCTAGTGTTGATAGTCATCAGATCTGCTTATTTCCCTGGAAGATAAAGCAACATCTTCCCTTTGGGAGATCAAAAATTTACATATTTTTTACACTGTATATGTGAAAAAGACAAAATTTCCCACAGGGAGGAGCTTCCCAAAGTCCACTCTCGCAAAGACTCCCAAAACAAATCCAGTAGACTCATAACTGCTAAAAGTTTCACACGAAGGAGAATGCCAAGATTTTGGCAACTCCACCTACATGGGAACCTAAATACTCTTGTATGTTATGCATGAAATTCTAGTTGTAGATGGGACTGGTGATTAGATATGCTAAAGAATTCATGGAGTCCATTGATAGAGTTCATGCATGTCATTAATGTGTTTACCTGTGTTTTCAGGAGTTGGTACCCAGTGATTAGTGGGAGCAATAATGGGCAAAGCAGGGCTAATATTAGACAAATAACTGACGATACATGCCAGGTAAGTGACAGCCAGCATGGTACATATGTTCCTTACTTGTTTAGGTTATAAAATTTAAAGTGTGTGTTTTGATAGTCTTTGAAACCCCCTGAATTACCAGATGTCGATTTTGATATCGGTTGAAAGGCTGTATTTTTCTCATTGTCATGAAATTTTAGCCTTCAAATCCATTTCATTCCCAATAAATAGACAAAAAGTAACTATATGCAATATTAGCATAGTCATGAATATGGCCTTGCAATATATGTCATTTGCTTCGACCATAAAACTGCAAGTTTGTTTCCCATGGTAAATTAGATGGGCGAGGTTTTGGCGATCAGATCACACTCCTTTAGCAGTGGACCATTCCAATCAAGCTGGTTCTGTATCGATTGTGGCTTGACTGACTGCCACTCCTGTGTTTAATTACATCAGATCACGTCCATAAAATGCATATTTCTAAGAATCTTTACAGTAAGGCACGTCCTACTTTATATAGTCTTTCCGATATAAATACCATGTTTTGTGAATTGCATTGTGTAAACATTATTGAAGTCAAAGGTCATAATATAATCATGACATTTTGTGATGCACAGCCTCATCACCTGATTAATTTACTTAACAGAAATTTAGATTTTTATATCATCTGAACCATTGGCCCAAGTATTGTGCCTCATGTTGATATCTCCTCTAGAAGAAATTCGTAATTAGTATTTTCTGTATTTAAACTGATAGAAAATTACAACATAGTGGCCTATGGGGCAGAGCGATGCAACTAATTTGCTCGTAACATAAAAAAAATGCATTGAAATAAACTGAACTTTCGTATAACCTTTTAAATTCTTGAGGATATCTTATCTAGTCGATCATAAACAAAAAATGTGCTAAGATCACGAAATACACCTTTAAAATTATGATTGACTAGTTGATTACCGGCCTTTGCGATACCCTTCCTGGACCTGGTCCAAGGCTTTTAAAATACTGTATTGAAATGGACTTTTGTGATTGACTTTGTTTTATGCTCCTGGCTTTGAAAAGTCAGAAGGGGGATTTTGTATGTGTGGTATATTCCAGTTTGGTTAGGTTTTCCTTTTCAGGTAGTCTTTGAGAAGTCGGAAGTCCGATTTAACCATTATTATGTTTTGAGAATCTTCCGTCCTATCTTACTATACACATGCTGGGAAACCAATAAAAACAACACTTCTCAATAATCTACACTCTCTCGAAACTTTGGGTCCAATTACTTCCACCACTTTGGAACAATCCCCCTTAACTTTCATTGAAGTAAACAGAACGGCATCGGATGCAGTTTATGTTGTGAACCCTGGAACGAGATAGTATTCAAGCCGACATGCGTACACGAACCCCCTAGGTAAAACCCATGTTATTCATTACGGTGGCCCGCAATGTTCGTCGAATAACACGGCATAATGCCGTGTGACGGCCAAGGATTCAGGGCTAACTTATGTACCCGGAAGTAGGTAGCGTCAAGTGGTAGCGTGTGCACTGAATTCCGGTCATGTCATGTCAATTTTGCATCGATCATATCAAGGACGCGTTTGTTTTTATTTACCTTGCGAGATGGCTAATTCTTCTGCTGGTGGAAGTAGATTTTCAACAATAAATGGATTGATTAAAGGTGTGGATAGTGCCCGCACCAGGAGAGTACAGCCGTGCTGTTGGAGTATAGATTTTCAGGTCAAGGTAATCACTTGATCCAGTGTCAGTACAGTAGCAATGTGGCCATGAACTTGTTGTACTCGAGTCTTTGGTAGGCACAGAGCAACTCGCGGAAATCTTGAAGTTGAAACAAATTTTTGCTGACGTCCGCCACGACGACGGAGATAAATGGATAGTCCATAAAACATCAGATCTGCGATAAATTCGTCATCTGAAGAGGTGATGGTAGAAGGGATGTTTTTTGATTATTTTTGACAGCAACATATTGGCCCCGGGGTGTTGGCCCACGTCATGAAACTGGCAGCTTAATGAATTGTGTATAGTAATATGGAACACAGATCTCAAAACATAATTGATAAAATTAGATTCTTGTTTTCGCCAATACCCAAATTATTGGTCTCGCTATGAGTTGAAAAAATATTGGGCTCGACTGCGTCTCGCAATATTTTTTTCAACTAATAGCTTGACCAATAAATTTGGGTATTGGACTTAAAGAATCCAATTTTATACAGAATTTGGAATTAAGGTGCAATAGGGTTCCTTCATATGTGGATGTCAAAGGGTCTCTTAGCGTATCTTGCCAGGAGGATCACGCAAGTTTACTTGCTGTATTTTTGCGATTAGCACCCCTGGGAATGCAAATTTTGTTTCTGGCTAGGGCCCCAGTTAAAAAACCAACCCACCAATTTAAAGGCATTATGGAACCTGTGATCTCCAAGAATAATAAAGGGTGGGAAGACATAGACTAACTGGCTATAAATAAATATACTGTTTTACTGTTATGTCACCATTTAACATTCCTTGACAAAAAAGTTTAACTTTAAGGGGTAAGGAATTTGGGGTCAGCTTTCATTCACCTTTTACTGTACAATAAAGTGGGTGACCTGGATTGTTGGCAGTTTTTTCCCTCTGTTTCCTCCCCTCATATAGAAGCGTACTAACCAAAAATGTCTCATTACAAAGTTGAGTTAATTGCTCCAGCCGTTTGGAGAGTGGACGCAAAAATATGGCGCAAATTGCCCCATAGACAAGGTGTCATTTTGTTCATAACATCAAAGGGAAACTTCATGGGCTTTCATCACTGGGGTAAGAAAAATATGACTTCTCATCCAAAAATCATCTCATTTTGATGGAGTAAAGTGGGGTGTGGTGTGGTGGGGGTTGGGGGGGGGGGGGGGGGGGGGGGTAAGGTTGTTGTTTGGGTCACCAACCTTTAACTCTGAGAAATTGAATAACCAGTGCAAGTCAATGAAACTTGGCTGTTATGTCTTTATTGTTACTTTTAATTTCATTTCACAGACAGACAATACCCATGCAATTTATAAAGTGATTTATAAATGGTAGTTTTTTCAGTATCTAATCCTGGAGTCACTAACCACAAACTACTGCCATGAAATTGGAAAAATAAATTGTTATGGCTTAGTTCACCCCACATTATTTATAAATATGTGACCACGGTGCAAACCTCATCCATAACTTGGGCAAACATAATAGAAGTTGGAATTATCTGTAAAGTTTTGACTGTGGGCCATCAGAGATCTGGCATCCTTCCAGAGAAAACTTCTGAGGTGCTTTGTGTTTGGAACATCTTCATCTGCTGGTTAACAGGTTACCAGAGGGGCATTTTGAATCAATCCCACAATGCATTGCATTGTGCCTGTACTGTACTGTACACATGTAGTACTTTAGGGATAAGTCTCGAACAAGTTCAAGAACCACAAACATTTCCATAATCCCTAAGTGCTAACACTTGTAGCTAAATGACCGTATTAGTCGGGGGTTTTTATGCATAGAAATAGGATTTTTGTGGGATCACATGACCCTATTGAGGCAAAATTTCCTAAAACTGGTGCATTGGTGGGATTGACTCACTACACTCTCTACGGGTTAACTACCCTGTGTCTCTGTATATAACAAAACCTAAGGAGTCGTTTTTGTTGTATCCTACCTTACCAGACTTTTATTGCAAGATGCGCTCTTGCAGGGGTGTGGGGGAGTTTTTAACAGGAATTGTAAATGCAAAGCAGGATCCGTCCAACTAAAATTTGTTAACCTGCAATCCTTGCCAAAAGTCTTGGAGGCACCCCATGCTTTCTAATGCATTCAAGCGCATGAGCTTTTTGCTGGGACCAGGAGCTGGGACATTGCTTTATACCCCCCCCCCCCCATCATACAATGTTGAGACACTTTCAAATACATTGAAACATTGGCCTCTGAACAACATTTTATAGGGGAGCTGGGGATTATTTTCCATCCAAATGTTCTTTTTAAAGGGACGTGTTCCGATCGTCTTTGGGGACCCCCCGATTTTACCCGGAAGTAGTATCGTTTCGATATCAGATGAAAAGGCCTATTTTTCTCTTGTCCGTCCTGAAATTTGAGCCCTCGAATCCATTTCATTCCCAAGATATAAACAAAAAACCGCGTTTTAGTGTTAATCCACTTTATTAGCACAGTATTGAATAGGGCTTTGCACATGCATTATTGCGTCTACCATCCAAACCCGCAAGTTTGTTTCCACGGTACTTGATGGAGTGTATGTGCAAGTGCCAGGCCTCATATCAAGTAGAGAACAAATACCATAAATTGGAACAAGCACCTTTAATCTTTGGCACGATTTTAACATAGTTCTCCCCTAGTAATCATTGGAGAACAGGGTAGAGGGATGTAAAGGTGTCAGTGGTTGTCAAGGTATTTGAGGTTAAGGTCATTTAGGGGTCAAGGTGTCAATGTCCATGGTAAAATGTTAGGTGGTATGTTAACTTAAGCCATATCAAAATCCACCCATTTGCTAAGTCTTTAAATCCAATCTGAATGAATTTGGTGAAAGATCTGAGGTAGTGGTGCAGTTGAAGGCAATTGAGTGAAACGTAGGTGTCACGTGGTCATGAATTATTTCAATCTAAGAGACATTGCTCATAAAGAAATCCAAAATTGGGACAATGACATTATTTTTTACTTCACTTTCTGCCCTTTTCACCCACAATATGACGTTCCTTTATCTCAAAGGCCAAACGATATTTACCCATCATAACGTATCTTTCCTTTTACACAACTTTTGTAGCTGTTGTCAATTCTTTAAATTGGCCTTTCCCTTACCCCTATGACAATTTCAAACAAGACACCTACAGTTCAACAAAGGAAGTTCTGCGATGACTTCATTAAGGTTCACAACATGACAGGGACACTTTAAAGGGTACTTCCACTCATGTTGGGGGGGGGGGGCCACTCAAATACCATCACACGTGCAGGGTTTGTGCCCAACTTTGGAAAATAGAAATTGTTCATATGGTCGCTGATTTCACAATTGGGGTGGTGGATAAGTGGCTCTTGTAAAATGCATCTATGTTACTAATTTGGAATAAAAGCTCACAATTTTTAATCGGTGTAAAAAAAAAAAACGAGTGGCTGTATTTACAAAATTACAAACCGTAATTTTTAAATTGTCCAGTTTGTCTCAGGTCGGCCGACTTCTTTGCGCCGTACCTGCCATATAGCATCCACATACAACGCTTCATAAAACTGCCAATGTGTGAATTGAAGTGCGCCGTGGACTGTTAGCCAATCAAAAAAATCCATTTATCACTCATAAATTTCCATAAGTTACAGCGGAATCAATCTGAAAACGTAAGCACTCCTGTGACCTTGTTCTGAACATAATCATGATGATGCCTGGGAAGAGCACAGCCAATAGACATATGCCTGATCCCCCATAATGTCCCCATGAGTGCCCATTTTTCATGAGGTAACTATACTAGAGTTCATGTTTACAAAATATTTTGTTCATATTTGCATTGCCGACAGTGCCGGGCCTAAAACTACAATATAAACGCCTCTTCACATAAAGTTAACCTTACAGAATGTAAGAAGAATATCATAGGAACATAAGACAACCGATGCACTATGGGTTGCAATTTACCGACAAAAGGTGGCATTTTCGACGTAAATCGTCAACCGTGCCCTAATTTGTCACCTGCCGGACGAATACATAACATTTACAGTCTGGCTGTGCAACATCACAGATAAGGTAGTTTTTCTAGTAATATTATCTCTTAACCGGATTTTTTATGCCGCTTGAGATTGTACAAGTTCCCGGATGAATGGGCATCCTCACAAGATTACTTATGGTAATTGTGCAATTTATGGTCTATAGCAGCCATACTAAAGATCTAAAAATGGTGGCTGTGTGTGATGGTGATCATTTTTGTGGATCTACTCACAATTTTCCATTTCCTGTGTATGAATCTTTTATATAGGCCTACAGGCAGGCCTACATTAGTGTTGGTATTTATGGACTGGGTGTGTGCTGCCTCACAATGTTACGATGCACAGTGAAAAGGTGAACTAAAACTTCTAAAATGCCTTCATTGCTTGTAAACGTATTTAGTGAAACTTATCTTGGGATAAAGTTCATCAGTCCGTTTGCCATTTTTGATTTGCAAATCAGTTATCTTTTGATTTTGGTTAGTCCTTAAGGAGAATCAAAGAATGACATGTCCAGCTGTAAAAAATACTTCCAGGAACACAATCAATTTTTCAAGTTTCAAATTTCCCTTATTTTATAAAGACAACATTTTCCATTCAAAGCAAAATTTGACCCCCTTTTGGGCCAGGCATGTGGAGATATGGTCTCTGGATAAAGTTGAATTAAAATGTCCGTGCAGTTATTAAACACCTATCTTGGGATTAAGTTTTTTTTTTCTGTGTTGAGTTCCCTTTGGACTTCCGTGTTGGTTTTGTCAACCGGGAGAATGAGTGACCTGTTCAGATATAGCCTTTGAATTAAAGGTGCACTCCCCCAAAATATGCCCATTCATCAATTCATTAAATGGAGTAAGGTGCACTTTTGATCATGATGTTGGGCTAGACTTGTGGTTTGAGAACCAACCTTGTTTTTATTTGCCTTTGGACCCCTTGTCAGACTAAGGTGGGGTTAAGGAGTCCAATTAGATTCCTCTGGCCCCCCTTTTTTTTTCAACCAAAAATATTGGACTTCAAGAGCAGCAGTGTCAAACACTGCAAGATGGCATCTTAGAAAATTGAACAAACTCTCACACAGGATGCGTTGAACTTCAAACGAACCCTTAAACAGGTTACAACCATGTTGTTCATCCATATACACATAGGCATGCTGATATGAATCACACGCTGATTTAACCATTAGAACATAGTCCATAGGGGCAATTTTGGTGCCTTCTTAATTTTTACATTCTTAACCCATCATAATCTAGCAAATTTAGACACATAAAAATATATCTGCTACCTGCGAGGGGAAATATAAGGTTAATTCAATTTTAGCAAATTTAAAAACGATGGAAAATTTGGCAATTTTGTTTGATTTGAGGAGTGGCAAAAATTAAATACAGTGAAAAATATTGCTTTCACATAGTGCAAAGGACTAGCCCTGGCGCCCACGGTATCGGCAATGTAGAGCTGGTGAAACCACAGATGGTTTATTTTGACATGTCGTGGGGATATGTTTCCAAATTTAGCTTAGCCCCTTTCTTTTATTAAAATAAAAATGTTAACTGATGAGAAATGGTGAGTTGCAAAATGTTGACACTCAAAATTTATTTCTGCACTTGTGAATTTCTAGGTAATATAGTGGGAGCTATGTTGAATCCATAATGCATTTCATAAAAAAATTGTCGTTTAGGGGGCATTGGATATATCCGCTTTAAAAAGTTCAGGATTGCTCCCAGAAATCACTCTTTCAAATACACACGATAGAAACACAGGGAGTCGGTAATTACATTGTTTGCAGGAAGGGCTGGATAGACAGTGACCAATTTATTGACAACACACTGGTGATACACACAAGCATTTCCAGTAGGAAATGGGGTGACTTAAACCGTGCCAACACAAAATAGGGAACCAATGCGATTGGCCAATCTCAAGAAAACTAAGCCAGAGGCTGGCTTCATCCCCCTCTACCCATACAGGGTAAGGTTTACCCAAGGCAAACATTATGCATAGCCGAAGGAGGGATGATCCCAGCCCCTGGACAAGCCAAACCAACGCCACACAAGGGTGACCAAAGGGAACCCTTGCCCGCCACCACGAACCAAAGCCCACCCCTAGTGGTAAGGGTGGTTGGCTGGCAAGGCTGGGACTAAACAAACCAGGACCCAATCCCAAAACAAACCAAAAGAAACCGAAGGCACAGGGGAGGAAACCCCCGCACGATTTTTTGATTTGATTGAATGAATGGTGAAAGACCTTGTGTGCCGTTAGGCTCGTTACAGAAATACGCATGGCAGGGGCACAAAGGGGGCTGGTCCCACAGTTAGATAAAACCCCATACTGAAATGTTGGCACAGATTTGGTTGCTGTGCCACCGTTTACTCAAAACCACCTTACCAAGCAACATGTATTGCAACCATGCATGCCTACTGTGGTACAGGATCTTGCATGGCACAATTTTGGCTGCAGAGCTCCCATTTAATAATAACAGGAAACTTATAACTGCAACCATGCAGACATACACCAGGACATAATGTGATACCAGATCTCACACTGAAGTGTTGCACACCTTTTCTGTGCAGCCATTTACTTGAATGGCAAAATGCACGGCAAGTTGGACTACAGCCATGCAGACACCCTGCCTTGCATGGAGAACAAACATTGGATTTTGTGTCGTCTGCTTTTTAGCAGGAAGACACATATAGGGATGGCCTTTC
>JAMKCH010029988.1:0-18472 GCA_023653785.1 Ophioderma brevispina
TGATGGGTTTGTTTTGGAAAAAAGTAGGGCAGTGCGAAAAGTCCTATCCTTTCTTGGGACACAAATTTCATTTGACAGCTTTTCATCACTACATTGTTTGTTTTGAAACTGCCAGGGAGTGCAGAAAATTAGACACTCTACGTCTTACGGGAGGTCTGGATTTTTCTCGGCACTTCCAGATCATTTTCAAACAACTACTCAACAATGAATTGCGTCAAGGTCTTTTTGGCACTATTAATAGAGTATAACTTTTGGACACGTGAGTATAGAGTGTTTTTAATTTATTTTAAAAACTACCTCAAATTTAGATAAATTACGTTAATTATAATGTTAACGTTAATGATTGATACTATTGGTTTTTCTCAAGTATATGACGGATAAGGACCACGCCTCAAAGCATTCGCCAGGATAATCGTACTTGACCGTTTGGGTCAGTGAAGGCAGCACTCGAGCCTCCGCCTCTCGTGGGCTGCCTGCACTGACCATACGGTCGCGTGCGATTATCCGTGTCAATTCACTAGGCTAGGTCTTATCATTATGAGCCAACACAGACATACACTTCGTCCCTTATACTGCAGTGGAAATATGCTTTGACCACAAAAGCCGGATTTTTATTGACCGGGATTATACCCGATACAAATCCTTCACGTTAAACCAATTGCGTCAAATCTTAATTATCATGATGATGAATCATTTACAATTGCAGGCTTCAATTTTCAAGGTGAACGGGCAGTCCATTGACGCATTTTTTTCCAAACAATCTGAAACATTCATTGGGAGCTTATGAAAACAAAAAGACCATTCATATACCAAATTCGCGCTAGCAAAATGGGTCATTGATAAAAATGGCCGAAATTGAGCCCGTGTTTGAAGACGTCCCCGACTGGGTTCATTGTATCTGGTTATGACTACTCACTACTGTATTGGATTCTTCCTTCTTTTCATTCTGTCCGAGGTCAAAATTCCTTTGATCCCAGTTGAAAGTTGTTCCTTTTTCCGTGACGGAACAAACTGTTTTCAACTGTTTTCTGTCAATGTGGGTTTTTAACTGGTTTTAACTGAGTTCAACTGGTCACTACAAACCTAGTTGAAAATTGTTCCATTTTCGTCACGGAATCAACCTTTTTAACTGGATTCAACGGGATTTAAACTGGGATCAACTGGATTGCAACTGGTTCCAGTTTAAACTAGTTTAACTGGGATCAAATGGAATTTGACCTGGGTTTCTTCCATTTTTTCACGAACTGAGTTCTTTTTCTGCGTTATTTTCATCAGAAGATATTTTCCGCGGCATTTCCACCCAATAGCTGATTGTTTTGCTCGCGTGTCCACTGTATTCATTATCAAAAGTCAAGACATCTGAAAAAAAATCAGTAAGATAACAATTCTGTTACACCATGTGGTTGGGCAAGCCCATATGCAAACACCGACGCGACGGCTGGCCTAAAAAATACGTCTAAATGAATGACCATCTATGTTTGTCGTAATTTCTTGACAAAATGACACAATTACGCTCTCATTTGATATTTGTGAATATTTCGTAGGTTAATACGACGTAACGTTGGCGCATTATTTAAAAGTAAAAACAATTAACAATTGAATATGTTTATATGTTTGTTCAAACCCTAAAGGTGTAAGATGCGACATTTATTAATTGTTCCTTGCTTTGTATCAAGTGGTATTCACAAAAGTTTTCCTTTCCGATTTAACAGCTTTGTAATGCATTAATATATCCTATGTACATGTGGACTTCGTCCAGACACTCATTTTTTTCAGATAAGCATATGGTGTTGGTCAGAGTTTCGTCAAAACTGTGCCCTCTCCGAAAAATAGAACATGCCTCATATTGCAGAGTATGGAACACCTAATTATAAAACACTATTTTTCACAAAATCACATTATGAAATTTTGCATCGAAGTCCCATATTGGAAAGGAAACTGCTGAAACCTCCAACTTTGTCCATTTGCTATTGAAACACCCTACTTTTATTTTTTTCCCACCGGACGACCACATTTTAATGCATACATGTTTGCCGATACACTCCATTCGATGTTTTAGCAGACATGATTTGTTCATTGTACAAGAATGTTACGTGTACGGCGTTGTCATTACATCCTTTCCTTGCATCTCAGGCCTATAACTTAACATTTTCCTGCTTTATCAAGGAGTAGTTCGCCATCTTCAGGAAACGGTGCTATGTATCTTTGCTTCCAGAACGACTGTTTATTAACCTTCGTCATCACTTAAATTGACACCGAAAGCTATATCAATCGTGGCTTTGAAACGTACTAAGGAAAAAAAGAAATTTAACAGAGTAGTTTTGGTTTATGAGTAAAAGCTATTATATTTTAACCGGTACTACTTCTCGCTTTATGACGAACTGAACCAATCAATAAAATGGCGATGCCATTATTTTCTGTGGAAGACCGATGCAGGAGGCCAGTTCTTCCAACGCGTTATGTCCTTCCCCCTACTCCATTTAGCTTCTTAGAATCTTTGCCCTTATAGCTTTTTCTTAGGTTTTGGTTTTCTTAATTTCTGCATTCTAATTTTTTGGTCTCTTATCTTCTTTCCATAGCCCTACTTTTATCTCTTATTGTTCTTCTTCATTGCCCCTGTGCTGTCGCTTTTCCCTTATTATTCTTCTTTCCACCGCCCTTTGTGCTGTCTCTTGTCCTCTTATTGTTCTTCTTTTCCATCGCCCTTTGTGCGCTCTCTTGTCCTTATTAGTCTTCTTTCCACCGCCCCCGCCCTGGTGCTGTCTCTTGTCTCTTATTGTCTTATTTCCATCGCTCTTGTGCTGTCTATTGTCTCTTATTGTTTTCTTTCTTTTTTTCTCCCCCTTTTTTCATTTTAGTGCATTTCTTCTCTTTCTTATCTTTCTTCTTTTCCACCCCCTTTGTTCTTGTCTCTTGTTCTTATTTTTCTTCTTTCGATCGCCTTTTGCTGTTGATGCGTTCCTGCTCTGTTTGTTTGTAAGTTCGTGTTTCTGTCCCTTTATAATGTCATAGTTTGAATAAAAAAACACACAGTTGTCCATATTTTCCTCTCAGAGACATTGGTAAACTTGCGATAAACAAAACTAGTTTGGTTTTCGATCATCCCAGTTTACCTAGATATTTGTTCCTGTCCACCTTTGTGCTGTCTCTTGTCCTTATTTTCTTCTTTCCATCGCCCTTTGTGCTGTGGCGACTTTCTGCTCTAATTGTTCTTCTTTCCCAACCGCCAATTGTGGGCCGGTGGTAGGAGATATAGTCCCCGGGCTCACAGTCCGGGAACATTGTGAACAATAGGGCAATCGATCAGTGTTTGACGCTTTACGCAACATTAGTTTCACGCTTTATTTCGTCTATGGATCCCGGGCATGATACCTTCCGGCCTATGATTACTTTCACAACTTCACAACCGTCTCCTTGTCTGCTTATTTGTTCTTCTTCTTTCCACCGCCCTTGTGCTGTCTCGCCTTTCTCTTATTGTTCTTCTTTCCATCGCCCTTTGTGCTGTCTCGTGTCCTCTTATTGTTTTCTCTTCAACGCGCTTTGTGCTGTCTCTTGTCCTTAGTGTTCTCTTTCATCGCCCCTTGTGCTGTCAATCTTGTCTCTTATTGTTTTCTTCTTTCCATCGCCCTCTGTGCTTTCTCTTGTTTCTTATTGTTCTTCTTTCCATCGCCCTGTTGCCGTCTCTTGTTTCTTATTGTTCTTCTTTCTATCGCCTTTGTGCCGTCCTTGGGTCTCTTATTGTTCTGATTTCTATCGATCGCCCTGTGTGCTGTCTCTTGTCTCTTATTATTCTTCTTTCTCCTTCCACCCCGCCCTTTGTGTTGTCTCTTGTCCTCTTATTGGTTCTTCTTTCCGTTTCCCTCGCCCTTTGTGCTGTCTCTTGTCGCTTCTTGTTCTTCTTTCCATCGCCCTTTGTGCCGTCTCTTGTCTGTTATTGTTCTTCTTTCACAGCCAATATTGGCCGCGGTGTGGCAGGAGGTAAAGTCCTCCGGGCTCACAGTCAGCCCGGGAACAATGGTGAACCAATAGGGCAATCGATTTAGGTGACTCTTTACGCAACATATTCACGCTGTATTTCAGTCTATGGAGGCACGGGCTATGTTACTTGCCGGACTATGATTACTTTCACACCGTCTCCTTGTCTCTTATTGCTTCTTATTTTCAACCGCCCCTTGTGCTTTTTGTCTCTTGTATCTTTTTTATTCTTTCCATCGCCATTGTTGCTGTTCTTGTCTTCTTATGTTCGTCTGCCACGCTCTTTGTGCTTTGGTCTCTTGTCTCTTATTGTTTTCTTTCATCGCCCCTTGTGCGTCTCTTGTCTTTTATTGTTATTCTTTACATCGCCTCTGTGCTTGTCTCTTGTTTCTTATTGTTCTTCTTGATATCGCCCTGGTGTGCCGTTCTCTTGTCTCTTGTTCTTATTTTCTATCAGCCCTTGTGCCCTGTCTTCTTGTCTCGTATATTCTTCTTTCCACCGCCCCTTGTGGGTCTCTTGTCTATATTGTTCTATCCATAGCCTTTGTGGTCTCTTGGAGCTTATTGTTCTTCTTTACATAGCCCTTGGGTGCTGTCTCTGGTCTCTATTGTTCTTCTTTCCACCGCCCTTGTGCGCTGTGTCTCTTGTATCTTATGTTCTTCTTTCCATCGCCCTTTGTGCCGTTCTCTGTCTCTTATTGGTCGTTCTTCCAACGCTCTTGTGCTGTATCTTGTCTCTTATTGTTTTCTTTCCATCGCCCTTTGTTATGCTGTCTCTTGTCTCTTATTGTTCTTCTTCATAGACCCTCTGTGCTGTCTCTTGTCTCTTATTGTTCTTCTTCCATTGTTTTTGTTTTGGGGGGGGGGCCCCTTGTGACTGTACTCGTGTCTCTTATGTTCTTCTTTCATCGCCCTCTGTGCGTATCTTATATCTTATTGGTTTCTTTCCATCGCCCTTTGTGCTGGCTCTTGTTCTCTGATTGTTTTCTTTCCATCGCCCTGTGTGTCTCTTGTATCTTATTGTGCTTCTTTCCATCGCCCTTTGTGCTGTGCTTGTATCGTGTCTCTTATGTTCATTTCTTTCAACCGCCGTTGTGCTGTCCTTGTCTCTTATTGTCTTCTGTCACTCGCCCTCTGTGCTTGGACTCTTGTCTCTTATTGTTCTTATTTCCATCGCCCTCGGTGCTGTCTCTTGTATCTTATTGTTATTCTTTCCAGAGTCCTTTGTGCTGTAATGAGTTTCTGCTCTGTTTGGTTGTAGTTCGTGTTCTTTCCCTTAATATCCTGAGACTAATATACCCACGTAGGTATATTAGTCTCAGATATGTCATAGTTGGAATTACACACTGGTTGGCAACATTTCCCTCTCAGAGACATTGTAATTGCGATCACAGAGTATCTCTTTGAATTCTTTGAATTCCCCAAAGCCACCCCCCTGCCTTTATTCTGATTATTTATAACTTCTCCCCTTGTGTGGTTTCGATCATCACAGTTGACCTAGATATTTGTTCCTGTCAACTTTTCAAATGATCTGTGTTTTACTTCATGGTTTCTCCGAATGGAAGTTGTCATAAATCTTGGGCAAAATTTAATTTAGCGTTAAAACGTGGCGCACGCGAAATACGAAATCCTGGGTCCACATGGACCTTAATGCACTTAAGTGTTAAACGGAAATAGGAAGAGATTTTCTAATTTTCTTTTAGAAAAATACGAGGAGGGGGTCGCCAAACTATCAAATATCCTTCTCTCGAATTAAATCCATGCCTATAACTTATATGACAACCACTAATACCTGCGTAACCACTGTCTCCGGTCATTTTACGTACAACTTCATGTTTCACGCCCGGGGAATATATCTCTAGTAGTAAGATCATGTTCATCCAATTGTTCTCTGTCTTGTAATAACCTCTGGAAACTGTTCCACATGGTTTTGTCTGTGTGACTGGATCAATGATAAAATAAAATAGGATATCAAAAGGTTCAGAAGATTAAATCCGTGGTCATATGAGGACATTAAGTTGCTTAATGAAGAAGGCACGGGTACGTCGTCACGATACGTCTGTGACCAGAGGGACTCTGCCAAAACTAAACGAACACTTTTAATGCTTCCCTGCAGTACGTCCCAAGAGTCACCAATCAGTGGTGGCATAAATGCAGTCCTTACAAATGAGAAATTTAGAATTAAAAATGTTAAATGCAATTAAGATAAGTGCAAAAAAGTATTCAACACCAAGAGTTTGATTAAACACTCAATACGGAATAATGGAATTACCATTTGTTTCCCCTGCCTTTGTTGCACTAACAGGTGATATTCCAATTAAAAATATCTAAAAGAGCTTTGATGTCGTGGCTAATCAAGGCATTAACAGCAGTATCTAATTAGTAACGCTACAGATTGGCGGCCAAGATACGATTACCACACTTTTGAAGACTGCAAGTCCTGGTTGATGCTACCGAGCAGGAAGGGCATTCCACTAGATTGTTGGTCATTTAGGCCACTGCGCATGATCAAGGACTGTAAACCTTTAAACAAATATCATAATTGGATACGGCTATTCATCTCAAACATACTATTCTAAAGACAGGCGAATCCGTTATCTTACCATCCTGGCGCACTTGCGCTCGCCATCAGGATCGTCTTGTTCCTCCCCAGTGGACCGGGAAGTACCATCGCATATATGTATTGCAGCAAGACCTTCCTTCCAGGTGCGTAAAAAGACGATGGCATCCAGAGAATAACGGTGTGATTTTTGCACTTGTGCGCGCTTTACGACGAATTGAAACAGGCGATACAGCTTTAACCTGGTTGGAAATAGTACAGGTATGAAAGAAATTACAAAATCCACTGGGACTAATTGTCGCGTTTGTGCAAAATGAAAGTTGTACCTGCGTTATTTCCGTTACCGTATATGTGGAATAATGGAACCCGGACCACCTTCGTTTAATTCCTTTAGTACCAGATGAATTATATTTCTAAACAGCTTTTTTTTTTTTTAAGTCCGTTAATACATTTACTTATTTTACCCTGTTGTTATCCCTTGCCTATCTCAACTTGCTAGGCAAAGTGTCATATCAGCAGGTCATCAAAATTACTTAGAGTTAGAAACCATCAAAATATTTTGTGCAGACTCTTGTCCAATTTGTGGTCATACGCATTTTTTTATTTGTGTCGACGATTCCATTCCATTCTTTATTAGCATGATTAGTAAGGTCATATCCAGAGGTCCCATGACCATGGAAAACTTGAGAATTCGTTGGAGGATGGATTTTGGTACTTTGGGGTATTTCAAACAAAATGAGCTCCTATATCTTCCAAAAGTATGGGCTAACTCCACAAGAGGCCAAAATCCAAATGGCTGCTGGCAGCCATCTTGGAAATTATTACTCAATGCCACTTGGACCCAAGTGGCATTGTCACCATATGGGTTGTTATTAACATTAATAGGGATTTCTTTTCAATACTAACGGAATGCCAATGACATTTTAAAAACGCCATCTCCGGTGTAGTAGTCTTCCCGCATATTTACCCGGGTTGGAAACCTACTAAAAAATAACAAAAATAAATGACGACAGTTTCCGTGTTTTCCTAATTTGGAAGAATGACGGTAGATTTACACAAAATGGTTTATAGTTTGTTGTTCAAATTTGTTATTGCTGTCGTTGTTTGCGCGTAGTAAAACAGATCAAAACCTCTATGACAAAATCAAATAAAAACTCAACATGACTCAAAACCTACTCCCAGATTTGAACTTTCTCTCGTTGTATAGCGGGAAGAAAGGGACGTTCAATGACTACGCCAGAGGGACAAATAGACGGAAGAGTTGATCACGATACTTTTATTGGCTGTTTCTGGATAATGATCTCTGTAGTTGTCAAAAAAATGAAAGATAAAAAGTGAATGGCACTACTAAAGAGACAATGAGGAGATTTCCAGAAAGAGGCGCTCCCAATTTTTCGAACCCGGTTTTTTTAAAATTTGGAATGCTACCAATATATTCAGATAACACCTGAAGTGAATAAGCCGAATACACCGTTATTTATGTAATTAAGAGAGATTTAGTAGTTTCTGTCGTGTACGACAGAATTCAAAGTATGGATTTATATTGGGGGACGGAACCGATTACGATAGCAGGCAAGTTCCAACAAGGTTTGCGGTTTCTTTGCACCTGTTAGTCCCAATAAACCTTCTAAACGGTCTCGGTAGGTGTTCTACAACGCACCGGGTGATGCAAATTTGCGAGAAATTCTTATCCTAAAAAAATTCCTCCTGTCACTTTAAAGCATTGTCTGTATTATTTTTATGTACAATTCGAAAATCTTCGATATGTTGACAGTACCACATAAGGAAAGCGATCGGTTAGGTGTAAATCCTGCGAATCCTTACGTGTACCCTATTTCAGTGATCCACTCGGAAAGAGTCAAAATATTTGAAGTTAGGAATAGCTCGAAAGTGAAGGATAAGTGGGCAGAATTTCTCATGAGTTGTTTTTTACTATTGAAAACAAATAGGAAGGAGGAATAGCGGTTATCCAGGGAAAGGATCTCAGAGCTAGCGATTTTCCTAGGAGGAAAAAAACATCACTTATCCTCGCATACAATTTCATTTAATTTCTCGATCTTCCCTCGAAAAAATATAGTACAATTATTGTCTCTTACCCTCAGTCACAATATCCACAAAGGATTGCTACAAAGGTGCTGCAGACAAGGTCCTCCAGAGCCATAATCAGCGTTAGCACCCCCGTCGATTTCTTTGCCCAGCTACAAAACCAACCAAGAGTCAACTTAAAAAAGAACCACGGAAAAAGAGATTACACATGGATCTTAAATGATAGGTCGCTGCAAGAATAAAGGCGATCCAGATAATGGAGCAAAAGAAATTAAACAATAAGGCGTATATATGAATAATCAAACGCTTCAATTAAACCGAGGCATCGATAGATTAGGCCGGTCAGGCGCTCCACTAGGGGGCCGCTGTTCGATTCCCGGTTGCGGTAATTATAATTATTTTTGTTATTCTATGTGGACTTGAGGGACAGGTCCTTCATCATATTTAATTCATTAAGAATTAATAATTATTGCTCCGAACGCCACTTTTTTTAATTTGTTCATAGCGATGATGATGAAGCCATATTTGCGGGGGTTGTCGCATGGTTTCATTTTTGTCAATTAAAATAACGATTTTCGGGTGTGAATTTAAAAAAAAAAGGAATCGTCGGTTCACTCCCATTTTTTCCCTTTTTGCTATACCAGATATGTTAATAAAATATTTTTTCCACAGACTTAAGTAGTTAAATTTTGTGGAAGAATGTGTATTTTATAATGGTGTATCGCCAGCGAACGATCGGATGGACACCCGTTTTTGTTTATTTTTTCGTTGAATTTGATTCATATCGATATCATTGCGAAATTGAAGGGAAAAAATTTATAGCGGAAAATCTCCGGGGCGAATGACCCAAGCTCCTTGTGAAGAATTGAAAGAGTCGTTCCCATTTAATGAGTAGGTCTGCCAGGTTTCTCACTTGTTGGAAAAACCACTGTGCTTATATTTGATTATTAAGACATCGATTTCCTCTACATCTTTGGAAAAAATTTAGAAAAATCAGGACCCACAAATGGGAAAAAATGTGGCCTTTCAGATGATATAAAAATCGGGAAAAAAACAACTTCGTGGTAAGTTGGGGAGGGGAGTTCTAAAGGACAAATCGGAACACAATAACTACAAGAACTGAATTGATTGTTAATTTCCCTTTATAATATGGGCGTGCCCAAATCCTTCTAGCTCGGGGGGTTAAAGCACTACCAAACTAATAAAGCTGAGGGCTATTAACGTTGTCCCGATAGGGTGCTCTTGCATACGTCAAGTCGAGGCTTGTCCAGTGAGGGCTCGAGTTCCCAAACCTCTCACTGCGGGGCACCCAGCGATATTGTGGTTCATTTACCTTACCTGTTTACACCTTGCTTTGTTCTCCCTACACCGTTTCCTCCATATGACGAGCATATACTTGATGATAATCGGTGCTTTTTGCCACGAATGTATACTCCGGCAAAAGAAACGTTTACAAATGCCGTTGAATACATTCAAGCTTGGTTACAAAATGTTGTGGACCATGATTGAAAGCCCTATTAGATTTTTTTCCAAATATTTAAAAAAATCTATTGTATTGGAAAATGGCCGTGTATTAAGTCCCCGAAAGTGAATAAAAAGGCCGACACAAATGTATTTTTTAAACGTAGACAATTTTTAAGTATGGGAACCCGATACTTTCATCATTTCATCAATTCACCGTGTTTACAAAAAACTTCGAATTCTATTGGGCAATATGGTAAATCTGAGAGACGTTGATCCGTAAACAACTGATCGCTGAAGCCTTTTAGGACTTCTCGCATTCCCAGTGCATAATGTTCTCGGATAGTGCATAGAATACCATGCCTCCAGCAAATGATCATCGTGCCAACTATCTTGAATAAACCTCTACCTTTTCTAACCGCCATCTCCGATAAAACAAATGCATAAACCCGTCCGGATTGTGAGTAGCGACCACGATATTTTTAGAGTTTTCAGCTCTTCAGCCGCAAGAAGAATAAACTTAAATCCATCTTTACTTCAAGGGGATGGCCCCATTCAAAGGAATATGACGTTTTCATCTTGATAGATGGCTTTCACTCAAAATTCCCCATCTGTAAGTTTCGCGTGATTTTCTAATCTCGTTTTGATGTGAGAGCTAAAAACGTGATTCGAATCCCCGTAGAGCACAGTGTAAATTACTATGGTCGACCAAAATTTGGCACATTTTTTGTTTTTTTTTTTTTTTTTAAATGTTTTAAATATCTAAATTTCACAGGGTAAATAGTGGCTTTCTTTCTTCTGAGACCAAAATTTGACCACTTAAGGCTTAAAAGGCTGACATGGAATCCTGGAGGAGGAATCTTTCTAACACTCCATTATCTAAATAACTTATTCATTGAAATCTTTAAGAGAATTAAACACATACTGTCGAGGAAAATTTGGATTCTTTCAGGGATCCTTGTTCCATAGCTGATAATAAACCCACATCCCTAAAAAGACTGCATCTTCAAGAAGATGAACTACCTTGAAACAACAAGAAACTCATATGAACCGTCAATTGGAGAAGCTTTACAATTACAAGAAGGCAACAAGACTTAGGACCGCTTATAAGAAAACCTTGCGTAAAGCACAAAATGAACATATTCATCAACTACCATGGGCGAAAACCTTCGAACTAACACTAAAATAATCAAATCAAGAGTGAAGACAACATAAACACAGGTTACCGACGGTCCCTAACATGAACTGTGGCAAAACCGATGTCAAAAGAAAGCCAACATATTTAACAATTAACGTAAACAAAGTAAAACAGTTACACGAAAGAAAACATTGACAATATTCCCGATATGGACGACAACCTTCCCAGAATTGTTATCCACTGAGGAATCCATAAATTGCTGAAGATCCAAATCACATAAAGCTTCCGAACCACATACCATCGAGAATCTGGAAAGATTGTTGAAATGAATTGCACCAATAATTCCTCACTGCCATCTTCACAACAAAGCTTAGAACTTCATCGGTTGGTTAATGTCTCACCTGACACTATATTCAAAAAGGGGAAACTAGAGTGTTCCCATCAAACTATACACCCATAGCACTTCTATCTGCTGTAAGATTATGGAACACATCTTAACCAGTCACATCATGTCCCATTTTGATAAATACAAAATCCTCAAATGAGTATCAGAATGGCTTCAGGAAACGTAGATCCTTACACCCAACTGTGCTGACAGTAAAAGGACCTCGCTAAATTATTAAATAACACAAGAGACGTGGGATATGTGCTATTCGATTTTCCTAAGCCTTCGCTCGAGTGCCACCAAGCGTCTGCTGAAGAAGTACCAGCACTATGCTGGCTAAAATGGAAAATCAATAGAGACTTTTTCTACAGGCAGAGAAAACAGCGAGTTATGGTATCATGGTTTATTCATAGATGGCATTCAGTCAGTGGGCAAGTTGACAAACGCATGACCAGACTTTTTTTGCTGATGACGCTTTAATTCCCGTAAACTTAAACCGATGAAACAGAAATACCTTCCACAAATGGGGGGAAAAACCCCCTTGGATGCACTATCCGAGCGGAGTATCAATGGCAAATGACTTTGAACACAAAAAGTTCTACACTGGCATTTCTCTACCAAAAACAGCAGACCCTCATAGGCCTAACCTACAGTTATGCCCGAAAATGCCCCCCTGCTTACAAAAACCTATCCTTACCTTGGCATTAAGTTTTAGTGGATGAACGCAATGGAAAGACCCTAGCTGAATTATTAATAGCTGCAAGCTGATATTTGGCTATCCCCACGGCACTTTCAAAACTTGGTTTTTTTTTTTTTCTCTAAGGGAAGTTAAGTTCCCCGCCTTTGCCTCTCTTTGGTTAACCAAAGATGGAGATATGCAATAGTTGCATGGTAACCCTTGTATAGACGAAAATACACTCTTTATATGGTAACGGGTCTGCAGCTAGGTTATGTTTCAATTGACACTCCGGCGTCCAAGCGTTCCTGGTTTTTCCTAACCAATGAACTATTCCTTGGCAGTCTTGACTGGCCGCGCTTTGGAAGATCGTCGATTAAATCACAGCGTTCACATGATGTTCCGTATCTCACATAATCTTGTCGACATCAATTGGAAAGACCACTTGACTAAACCTACGCGTCTTGCTAGAAGACACCAACCCTCTTTCATAATGCAACGCCAAATAGATTCCATCAACATATGCCAACTTAATTTTCCCCCTAGACAGTTCATCACTGGATCAAAGTGCCACAACAGCACTGGATATAACTGACTATAATACCTTCAGGAATGCATTACTCTGTCCTTCACAACTAAATCGTCAACCCACAATCCATAACGTAGGTCATTTATCCTCCGACTGATGCGGTTATACGTTTTGTTGAGAGTATTTATACCGAGATCCAGACTCTAAAGCCACGACAAAATTCTAACCTTTGGATGAAAGGGAGCGCTTCGTCGCACACCCCCCCATTGGCACGTGGGCCTAGACCTGCAGGAAGCATTTACCATCTAATAAAGTTATGGGAATGCTTATGGCCTGATCTAGATTTGGTGCTGATTCCTTTATATTTATTTAATTTCACTCTAATACCATCCTTACTTCTTCTTGCGCTAAATTTTGAACAGACTAATTTCCGAAAATATAACACCTATTTGTTAAAAAGTTTCAAAAAAATATTTACTGGGTCCAAACAGTGAAGCAATCTGTATTAAATGAAATCTGAGAGCACCTTAACCTTTTGGCAAAAACAAACATTAGACAATGTAAGGTTTTATCTATGTCGACGTTACTATGTAAATCAATGAAGTTTCATTCTCTGTCAAACAGATAAAGTCAATATAATAATATAACGAAGGCGGGTCATATATTGCGTTAATTTTCAAAGACATCACAATAAAGAAAACCCAGTGAACAGATTGCTAGTAGACTTATTGAAATTTCTCTAAATAGTTTTCTTTTTTAGCCAAGATGATTGACTTTTTTTTTCTTTTCCCAGAATTATATGCAGCGTGGCACTTACAGACCTTTCAGAACTTATGTTTTTTTTTTAGTTCAAGCCACAACGGCATCTTCTGGGAAAGGATCAACATCAGCCATGCTGTAGTCAGAATTAGACGAGCTAATTTTCAGCTAAAGTTGATCGCGTGACGCAGGGGTAGCTGAAAATTTTCACAAAACAATAATTACGCAATGCTGAACCATTTTAAACAATGTGTTACTTTGATTTATTGGTTTTTACTTTTATAGTAACGGGGATATTAAGGATGTCTTTGTACATGGTCTTGTTACCTTTAAGGGTCACATTTCCCACAAGGATAATCCAAATCGGATTAATCTTCTTTGTCCATATCCTTCTAATATACCGCCTACCCAGTACTTATCACAGACCTGGCACATTATACAAAACGATTTTGAATTTATGCATTTAACAATTTATAATTCATATATTTATATTGATACTTTAAACGGATGATCAATTACAGTTTTGGCTTATTCCTCACTTTCTCCCATTCCTCTTTTTCTCTCTCCCTCTCCCTGAATCTTTCTTTCTCTACTCTCTCTCTCCCTCCCTCTCTCTGGGGTGCGTCCTGCTCTCCTCTCCCCTCCCCCGCCTCTCTCTCTTCTCTCTCCTCTCTCTCTCTCTCATTAGTAGGTTGTGTTCCCCCTAAAAGTACGGATATCGAGTTTTGCTGGTTCTAAAAATATACCATCCCTTTTGTGAACCAGGGTTTAAATACGGACCGGTTTACAGCAATTTTTCTTTGACTAAATTTGTTTGAATTCAATATTATTGATGATCTTTAAAACATCTCTTGAAAATCGATTTCATGCATAAAAATAGTATAAAAAGCGGAACTCCAAAACAAATATATTTCATATAAGAAAATTCGGAAGCAGGTCAATTCGTGTAGCATCGTAATTGATTGTGAATTGCAAAACCATTTATTAAACTACTTTTAATGCACTTTGTTCTGACTGCTTGAAACAACAAAGAAAATGACACATAATACTTGTTTCAAGCCGGTGTCGAAGTAATTATGGTCCGGCGTACTCATAGTCCGGGAACAAAGGTGAACAATAGGGCAATCGATTCAGTTGACTCTTCACATAACATTAGTTTCACGCTTTATTCCGTTATCGTCTATGGAGCTCCGGACCGTGGCCCCCGCCGGACTATATCTGCTTTCACACCGGTTTCAAATAACTCTACACATATTAATCTTGCATATAGTTCATTTCGGTTCACCGAGGCTTTGTGAGGAACTAACTCACTTACACACTTACAATCTATGAAAAAATAGCAACTTTGGGCATGTTTTGTTCACATTTAAAGCTCCCACTGAGGAAATACAACGATATCACGCCAAAGTACAAGCTAAATTCACCAAATGACCAGATTTTCAACGGTGACTAGAAAATGTTTTACCTTTGAATCACAAAACATATAGAGCACATCGAAATGCCCAGCGCGAGATGCTCAATGGTCGATACGAAATTGCCTCAAATTCCAGTTGGTGTCCAAATGACTAAGCGGCACTAGCACATTTTCACAAAATAGATGAATTTTCTTCATTTTGCACGCAAAGATAGGTCTAGGCTATTGTGAGATAACTTATCCCAAAAACAAAAGATTGGGACTTAATAAGAGGCTACTAAAGACTCCAGGTAATTGGTGTAGCCCCCTAACTTTAAGTTTGCCGTGACTTTAATCATAAATGTGTCTATACATCAATATTAATAGCATCATTCAGATCAGGAATGATATCAAAACCATAAAGGAACAGAGCAGTCAAACAGGTGGCATGCCGTGCACTTGTAAATTTTTCAGAAGCCTCTAAAATGTACACCATTTGAACACTGACCACGTGTTCATTTTACGTTTTCTGTGGATTAAATACTTCCAGTCCTTAATTATGTGAAAAAAATATAAGAAAACTAATTAAATAACAATCGAAATATATATTCCATTTTGCTGCCAGAGGTAAAAATAAAAAAGTGAAATTTTTCGTCAGAGTGCTGAGAACACATCGGACACCTTACACCATTGGCATTTTTGTAGGCGTCTGAAGCGGTTCACTCATGCGGTCTGAAGTTGTTCAGCTTCAGAACTGAGTGAAATGAAAACTTCAGACGCCTGACCTGAAACAATTGTTCAGACGCCAATGTTCTAAGCGTGTCCGATGTGTTCTAGCGACTCCGACGAAAAAATCTGGACCGTTTTTATTTTTACTCTAAGGCAGCAAAAAACATGGAATATAATTTCGCATTGTAATAATTTAATGAGTTTTCTTAATATTTTCACATAAGTTAAGGAACGGAAGTATTTTATCACAAGAGAAGAAGGTAAAATGAAAACAGTGTCCAGGTGATATCAAAAGGTTGTTACATTAGGGGCGTTCTGAAAAAATTACAGGTGTGGGAATTCAATCCTACGGCCTGTTGTGTTATGTGTTATACGCCATTCCGGCGTCCTGCTGGAATAAATGTGCCGGAGTCATTTATTCTAAAATCGTTCGTTACCCATGCTTTAATCTAGATTTAATTTTCAAAATTTTCTGAAGATTACTATTAAATTGTTTCATGTATTAGTATTCATCTCAAATACCTCAGGTGGTTTGAAATCCCGAACGACCGCATCCATCTTATTTTTGATACGCCATTCTACATCCTGTGAACATAAAAACGAAACAAATAAACAAACAAATAAACAAACAACAAACAAAAGCAACACAAAAAAGAGAAATGGTTTGAGAATTGATAGGAAAAATTTTATGTAAATCACTGAGAATAGCTATTTCCTTTCATATTAATCAGAAAAGAATGTTTACCCACAAAAAAATAAGCGATTATAAAAAAAACTCGCGGTACTAGATATAGATCGATACCAAATTGATCACGAAATTATAAAGGAGATTCAATCCCTTATTTTGGTGAGCTCTGTTCCGAAAATGCCTTGCTTGATTAGACGAGGGTCAATGTTGTGATCAAAATCTGAAAAACGAGTATACTGTACTTAGGAAGCATAAATTTCTGAACGGAATTAGTTATGTTCCATATCTCAAATTCAGTTGACTCATAAAAAGAGATGGCATTGACCCTCTTTGAACTTAAATAAGGAATGAACAACTTGACGTAGAAGGGCAATGTATCAATGCAACTTAATCTACGCTTCCGAAATAATCCTCACTCTGTTCTAAATCAAATTTTGAGCTGAAAGAGAATGCAATTTTTAAGAGTAAAGTTTCATATTATCATAATAAACGTTAGTTTCTTTTTCTGACTAAGATATGTTTTTATTTGTGCTACATTTAGGTTACTGATCTGTAAGGTTACATATCTGAATATATGTTACTACACTCTAATTTGGCAACGGATAATATGGTCTGTAATGGTTTAATTTTTGTTTTTACACTCTAATGATACTATGTAGCTAAAAGAACTTTGAATCGAAAATATATATGTTCATAATGGCCATAGTATTAATTGCATTACGGGATAAACGCTTGTCAGTTGCTTGTACTGTAGAACTGAAAAGTAGTGCCTTTCATTTTGGAACCAAATACAACGTATGGTAATTTTGTAAAACATATTAATGACTTATTCAAAATCTTTTGGCAACATATCATCAGTAAATTCAACAAAATGGTTCATTATGTTACCACAATAAAGTTATCCTTGTGCAAAATTTTAAGTGTGGCAGGGTTATAAACTGTTGTTATTTATATCGGTTATGTATTTTGTGGCACGAACGCAAAATACTCTTATAACAAATAGTCAACCCTACCTACTAAGAAGCTGCAACAGGAAAAAGTCGTCATGTTCTGGTTTCAGTACATCCTTCAGATTGTTCCTTAACTGAGAAAAAACGAGAGAAATTGGTGTCTGCGAACCAAGCGGTGTAAAAGTTTTTATAGTCCGCCGGACTCACAGTCCACCTACAACGGTAAAAGAATGCACTCGATTCATTTTGACTCTCCACGAAACTTGATACACTCACCACAATATAACCGTTGACAGATAATAAAATAACTCCACACATCAACAAAACCCCCAAACTCTAAAACTCACCAAATAAGAATGTCTATGCAGTGTAAGAAGAGCATAGCACCCATATGTAATGGTTTCCATTTACCAAATTTTCGCACCAATAGTTATGGTCCATAAAACATCCAATTCTCCCAGTTGTCCACATTTATCACTTGTATTAACTTTTTTTTTGGCATATCTTATCATACTGCTTGTCCCATTACTAATCACTGCGTGAAATAACTTTAAGTTCAAATCAAATCATTCATAATACAAAATCCACTTTGTTATGAAATTCCGGATCCGGTATTTTTGTTATACATAATCCTATGCCTGGTCATACTGTACGTATATGCCGCGTACATGTGTTACTGCATGAAAACGAAAAGTTCGATTCATCCCTACTTGCAATTAACATTTTTTAGTGACTATCTTTAGTTCAGTTACTTCTTTTTATTTACTACACAAAAATTATATTCCGAAATCCTGAGTCGCCCTTTAAAGGGACAAGCGATTTGCTGATCCGAAAACATCAAATTGTATTTGCTATTTTTTTGTTACTTGTTTTTGTGCTAACATAACCTCAAGTGGTTGGCTTGGAATCCGTGTATTAAATACAAGTCTACTTTTTATCTGATCCTGTATACACGTAGCGTATTAAAATTCCAGACTTGAGATTAAAAGAAACCTTTCCCTGTGAATATCCTAGATTTATAACGTAATATTGTGCACATGACCTGTACAGTTTTAAAACCTTCAACAAAATGATTGATCTTTGCTTATTCTGTTTTTACTGGTGTTTACCACAATCAGCTGTTAATGTAGATTTTGAGACACCATCGCTGTATGTCTATGTGCAGGAGACAGTTCTAAAAATT
>JAMKCH010029989.1:0-84942 GCA_023653785.1 Ophioderma brevispina
AACGGCCTTCCAATGTGAAATAGCCGGAAATCGCGTCATGTAACGTGTCTACGCTCATCCATTATGGTTTTTATTGGTTCAGGCAAGTCAAGTTAAAGGTTATTTTCTCGGAGGTGGTCACTATTTCATCAGGACGGACATACACGTCGCATTTCCAGCTCTGCCGTTAAGTCCAATCGGGATCCATTCTAATTACAAATCGCTTCATTTTATTGATAAATACGCATTTTCTTAGCATTCTCTCGTTACGCAGGTATATTTTCCTAACAAGTACCAACGTACCTGTGCCAAAATTCAACTGTTGAAATGGGGGCGCTCTTCAAAAATATGCCATTATTGCTTTATCTCTCACCTTCATCAGAGTCCCTCTCCCCATTCTCACCATGTTACTGATTGGCTCAAGACACACTTAACCACTGTGTGACACCGGGAACTAGCGATTTTCCAAAAATTCAGTGGTGCGCGGAAGCTATTTTGAGGTCACCTATTTTTAAAGCTCTATAACTTCCAGTTACAAAGTCAAAGTCACTCTAGGGTCCTGAAACCTGTTAAGGGCAGTGTCCACACCCAGGGCCATAGCACCACATAGGACCAAAAAGGTAGGGTCGGGTCAGTAATATTAGCCTCTGCTTATTTCCACCAAAATCTTCAGGGCTTAATAATATTAACGTCCCATCCACCACAGCGGAAAGTTTCTGCAGGGCGGAATATTACGCCCTCCCGTAGGTCAACTGGTTAACCTCTTGAGTCTACCGCCGATTTGGTTTGGGTTGCACATTGGCTAGATACACCAAATACCCCTCCAAAAACATTTTAAGAAATGTTTTTTGGTATTTTTGTACAGATACATGGCAAGTCCCGATTTTGATTGGTTACCATAAGTTATATCATGCTATCTATCATGTAATGAGCCAATCAGAGATACTGTAAGAAAGGTTGTAGACCTCAGGGGGTTTTAAGTTTCCAAAATGTACCAAATGGAAGCAGTACTCATTGAGTTAAAAGTAGGTACCATAACCCAAGATAGTAACCATACAACGTAAACAAGCTTTATACTCGTTTCAGAAG
The DNA here is from genome assembly GCA_023653785.1 of Ophioderma brevispina. Lineage (NCBI taxonomy): Eukaryota > Metazoa > Echinodermata > Ophiuroidea > Amphilepidida > Ophiodermatidae > Ophioderma > Ophioderma brevispina. Next base: position 1,069 of record JAMKCH010029989.1, read on the forward strand.
GACACATTTTTCTCATCAATGTGACTGCTGCCTTACTGAAAGTAGTACAACTAGGTCTTAATTTGCACTTTAAGTTAATTAGATCTTTCGACAGGTGCTTTAAACTAGATCTAAGAAAACTGCAAGAAGTTCCCCGTAGTTTCGACTTTTTGAAAGCCTCAGCGGGACCCCTCTCCTCAAAAATAGCTGGGAGTGACCTCAAGAAGCTGAAAGGGGGTCAGTCTAGTGTAATTTTGTCCAAGTGAGAACAGTATAAACGCAGAACCATCCTTTTGCCTTCTAGAACACATATTAATCTGCCATTTTGGCTTGGTTCAGTGAACTCCTCTCGAGGTAACAGAAAGGGAGACGTATCGACGGCTTTGAATTTTCCTTTTAGTTTATTTATAAAGGGTAAAATAGGGAAACAGCATTTCTTGAAGTGGCCGGCCGGCTGGCTATCTTATCATGGGAGGCTATCTGTACGAGGAGATTGTAAAGCTGTGTTTTCGCTTGGTTGCGAGCCCGAGTCTATTTTTGGCCGATCTGAGGAATGTGCCGCGACTTAAAGTAGCACAACCCACGGCCAATTGAGATATTTAAGGGGAAACAGTTACCGCGAATTAAATTCGCCAAATAGCAACTACAATCAGCTATTTCCGCCCTACCTACTTGTCTGGCGAATCGATGCTGGCTCCTTTAATTTAATTTGCAACCAAGAGATTGATAAAGTTCTATATGTAATAGCTTCATTAGGGGATAGTGGCCTTTGTTCCTTGGCTGTCTGCTAAGAAACCGATAAACATTGCTATTTTGTTTTTACTGGACTTTTATTCTCATTATTTTGAACATGTGGTTTGAAATTAGTGGCTGTTAGCATTGAAAGGGGCTACCCCGTCTAGAGAAAGATTCAATTAAAAAAAATAAATTGGTATACTCCTTGGTGGTCTGTTGTGCACATTGGATTTAGGAGCCTGCTAGTCTGGGTATAAAACCACAAATACCTATTGTGGTCAGGTGCAGTGTCTATGCTACTCATGGCGACAGCCTTGTTTCTAATTGCTTTGTGTTTTATCTTCCTGTATAAAACTCATATCATTTTTATTTGTTTTTTTTTGCAAATGCAAAAAAGCTTACATATAACAGGCCACTCTGCCTGAGAGGAATTATTGAACTTGCTATCGGAAGGCTGCAAGCATGGAACAGTAGGCCAGGTGGAATTAGATCCATCAAATTAGGTGCTTCATCCAATGAATTGTTGCCATGGTAGTGCTATTTCTTTAGTTTTAGAGAGTGGACTATCTCCACTCCTCGATGATTTTTCTGCAATATGAATCTGTGACATTATTTGTAATCAGAAGACGTGTGCACCAGTGAATGAAGTTGGTAGAGTGCCTTGAAACAAAGCTTGGGGAGAGGTGAAAATACTGAAACATTAGTTGTATTCTTTTTAATAACATTGAATTTATTTTTGACCCATTCACAGAGTAACAGGAACATGCTTAAAATGGAATGCAAAGTTAGATTCCCACAGATCGCTATGAGCCTTGTGATTTGGTTTGGACCGGTTGCTAGGGCCCACAAATTCTATTACGTGCACATCTATGGCAAATCCTGAGGGTGTAGGTTTCCTTTAAAAACGACAACATTCACAGAACCATTGATGATCATGAACTGTTTTGCCCCTAGTTCTACCTTAAGGCTGTCGATTTCCGTTTAAAATTGTCTAAACTTTTAAACGGAAAATTTCTAAACCGTTTGAAATGGTTAAATGGACGCCTAGTGAGATATTTACCACCTCGCTGCCAGTCGGCATCAAAAGACAGGGCTAGCCCTCGTAATCGCCCGGTAGCTTGCTTTAATATGCCAGTCATACTTCATCTATTAATTTTGCTAACTTAATACAAGGTGTCAGTTTTATTTATTACACTAAATGAATCAACATATTTTACATAAATTTTATTTAAAAGTTGACTTCATGGTAAGTTTCACCACACTCGGCAATCGTGTTGCATGTTGATGTCGCATCTTGATTTTTGGCAGCCAACAGCTCGATAGTACCGCGTCTCGTGACTGGTACTGTCGGCAACCCTACTTCGGCAAGGCCCGTCCCCCACGCCGGGGAGTAGTGGTATTGGTCCTTGATGGCTCAAGCGTGCTTTTTGGTAACTCAGGTAAGTTCCGACTCCCGCGGGCGAATACTCCAAAAATTGTGCCTGAATTTGCTATTATTTTAGACGTTTTTAACTTGTTATTTTTTTTATTTTTTTTATGTTGTTTTGTTATTTTAAAGAATTTTTGTACTCATTTCTGCGATTTGTGATGGAAAATGTGGCTTTCTTTATTGAATTTTGCAAACTTGGTATTACGTAAGCTTCCCGTTTAAAAACAAACCGTTTTGCAATATTACTATCGTTTTAAACTGCCGGCTGGCGTTTAAACGTTTTAAAAACCGTTTAGAACGACAGCCTTAGTTCTTACTGATGACAAAAAAAATACATTGCAGGTCCTCGGACCCACTAGTGTGCCCTGAACCAAAATAGCCAATGCTGAAAGTTCTCATTGTCTCCCTCCAACACTCAGTTCTACTTTATGAGTATCTTGTATATTCATTTCCCCCTAAGTGACTGCAATGATTAATTTCTCTGGATCCAAATATTAATGGAAAAATCCATGTTTTACATATATCAAACAGGTTTGTTTGCCTTAATTTAGTTATTTTGAGGTATGCCATGCACACATACAAAATTTTTGTTGGGTCAAAATTGTTTCCCACAAATCTCTGAATGTAACCCTTAATTCCCCACAGTCCCTACACCTACTCTCCTAAAGCCAGGATAACCAGTTCATGTCCAGTGTACCATGTAGGGTGGCGACAAGTTGGGGGGGGGGGGGGCTTTGTGGCGATTTACAATTACAATATTGAACGTTGTGTGTGAACTGTGGGTGTTTTGTTGTAGGCCAAAGTCGTTTGTTGTGCTTGAGGTGCATTATACTATAGTAGATTTAAATTAACGGGAGACGCCTTGCATGTTCGGACGGGTGTGATATTGATATGGGGTTCCATCCATGCAGAGACTGGCCCTTGTTTTGCCATCATCTAGATAAACGATTGGAAATAATCTGTGGCCACTTTATGGAATTTTGAAAAGCACCCTCAAACACAATAGGGTGTTCGCATTTTAATTTGAACAACTCGCGCAATAGAACTGCATAATCATTGGACCGTTGTTCCTATACAACCACCACAATCAATAGGATCTTTTTTATCAAGGGAGAAATACTTAAGCATTGCTCTTTGTATTCAGCCTAACCACAGAGAGTTACTCTACTAAGGGATTATTTTATCATCCCACAATGCATTGCACATAAATATTCCTGATTCCCTGGTAAATTCTCTCTATTTCGAAACGCGGTGGTGTGCCACCAGCAGTTACTCAAGATTTGCCAATATCCCATTTTTTTTTTACCATGAAGGGGGGTCCGATACCCCTCGGTCCCAGTCAGGCTCCCCAGAACCCGACCGACGCTCGAAAAACACCTAACCGTACCAAAATTTTTATGCAAATTAGCACGAAAATAAAGAAAGAAGCTGACTGATCCATGATTTTTCATTTACAATCAACTTTTTTTTTTTTAACTAAATGTGACCTTTCGTCTAGATTAAGCAATCCTGTTTGGCATTATGGGATTGCTTCCACTGATGCACTACTGCAAACCATCTTGAGACAGACTGAATTATTTAGTTCATGTATGTGACCCTTTACCTATCAAAAAATACCCCATGGCATTATAGGGATTGCTTCCACTGATGCCTACGAAGTCATGCTTGAGACCAGACGAATTGACGGTTTAGGTTCATGGTGTGACCTTTCCTATCAAGAGAACCCCATTGCATTCATTGATTGCTTCACTGAGGCCTACTGCAACGTCAGTCTGAGCCCCTGAATTGGTTTAGGTTCTGGTGTGTACAATTCCTATCACATGAAAACTGCACTGCATATGGGTTGCTTCCACCTTGTTTTTTGAAAAAGATTGCACTACTCAAGGCCCCGTGCTGAGACACACTGAATTGGGTTGAGGTTCATGTATTGACATTTCCTATCAGAGGAAGCAATTCCATTGCATTATGGATTGCTTCCACTGATGCCTTACTGCAAACCATCTTGAGACAGAACCGAATTGGGTGGTAATGTTCATGGTGTGACCATTTCCTATCAACGCATTCAATTAGAAGCCGATGGCATAAACATGTTGACAAATCAATACGTCTGACCTATCTCTTAAAAGTGACCAATACAACTGCCAAAACATCTCTACCGTAAAATTAACCCAATGAATACTACCGTCTATTGGCCACATTAAAGCTCATGCAATTCTCTAAGCCAATCGGCAACATGGTTAGATTGGTGGTAGGGCTGAATAGGGCTAGAGCTCAAGTATTTGTAAGCTGTATTTCAATTGGTTACTGAAATGAATATATGATGTAATTAGCCAATCAGAAATGCTTTATGATCTCTGGTGGTGCTCAATGTGTTAAAGGGGGACCGCTGTAATCAAATGGGTTGTGTTCAAGGAATTTCCCTCTTCACAATATGGTAAAAAGGACACTTCTTGGCTATTACTTTACAAGTTTATTTTTCTTACAAACCCATATGGGTATTCCTGCAAGGATCCAGAGTGTTCCCAATTTCTTTCAAATTTTCTAAACAGTGTAATATTTTTATTTTTTCTGTAAACAGGAATAGATCTGAAACCCCGCACTAATACTATTAGTTTTTAGTTGAGTTTTGGGGTGATACGGATTATATCTAGTCGAGGAGTCTGTATCGGGCGAGGGCACAGCCCGAGCCCAGATACAGAATCCGAGACTAGATATAATACGTGTCACCTCAAAACTTACCTAATAACGATTTTATCATACTCAAGCAGAACAAAATAAGCACAAACATAGGGCCTAAAAAAAATTACAAGGGTGATTCACAAAACAAACAATACTTTACGGTAAATTGACGGTAGGAATATTGTTTTAGATGAGTGCAAGGGTGACAAATTTTCAGCAACAAGAATCTTTGAAAATAAACAGCCCTAAAAATCATCTTTTTCTGATTCACAAACCAAATTATTGATCTATTTTAAAGTCTTTTAGTGTATGTGAGAGCGATTATGCTGAAATCTTGTTCCAACTCGGTTCAACATTGCTAAAAATCGCCAAATTAGCAGTGATTATGTCAAAATGAAAGCCGAATTTCGGATTGTTGTTGTCATGTGCCATGTCATGCAATGCGCAGAGTTCCTAACTGACATGATACGGACATTGAGACGCGCTCCGAGGGGGTGATACGGAATATATCTAGTCAGTAAATTGAGGCGACTATCCAATGAAAATCGAGGAATCTACATGATGGTATGATAAAAGTCCTTACCCCACACTTAATCTATGCAAACAAAAAATGTGTCCGCAATTAATATCAAATTAATCATAATGATCATTATGGATAGAGCTGTCAGGTGTCTAGACAATGTTGTCATTCAGTATGTTCGCTAAAAATAGACATGCACAAATCTGATAGTTTTAATCATGTTAATGGGGGAACAACAGCACACTTTGCGGATAAGATTAATTGACTCACTACTACAATTGAACATCACTACTACAATACAACCACAAAAGTGGGTCAAGTTCGAGGAAGTTATGAGATGTGAAGTCGTAATTATCTGCCATCTTTGTCCTGCGCAGGGATGAGCTGCAAAGATGAGATGTAGTCAATCTATTGTTCTCCTGGAGCACAATATTTTCTCAAGTTCATAGGGCAGCTATTCATTATTACTATCTTATTTCAGGGGCACATGTGGTGCAGTGGATCAGCGCTTGCCTCATAAGCATAAGGTTGTAGGTTCGAGCCCCGCTTTCGCCAATGTGTTGTGCACTTGGGCAAGGCACTTTACCTCGCTTGCCTCTTTCCACCCAGGAGTATATATGCTGGGAATGCAAAACAGACTCGCTGTGCAAAAAAAAAAAAAAAAAAAAGCCCCCCCCCCCCCCCCCACAGCAACATTATATGAGGGAGTCTGGCCCAAACACCAATGACAGAGAGATGGGCACCTGCGGGCGCACCATTTGCATTTGTTGTATCTTATTTCAACTGTTCTCCTGGAGCACTATGTTTCCTCATTTCATAGGGCAGCTATTCATTATTACTACCTTTTTTCAACTGTTCTCCTGGAGTACAATGTTTCCTCATTTCATAGGGCAGCTATTCATTATTACTATCTTATTCCAACTGTCTCCTGGAGCACAATGGTTTTTCCTCTTTTTCATAGGGCAGTCTATCATTATCCACTATCTTATTTCACAGTTCTCCTTGAGCACAAGTTTTCGACTCCTTTCATAGGGCAGCTATTTATTATGACTATCCTTATTTCAACTATTCCTCTGGAGCACAATGTTTCCCCTCATTTTCATAGGCACTATTCATTCATTACGTAATTTCCAACAACTGTTTTCGTGGACACAGAGGATGAAACTCTTGGAATTTCACAATTGATCACATTTAAAAACACATTCAGGAGTTTTAAAACTCTGGGACTGTATTTCAGGGTAGCGGGTTATTGAGGGTTTAGTGGGGTTTTATCCCCTGAAAAATTTTTGGGTGAAGTGCAAACTGATAACACTCCGGAGTTTTATGCCATTTGGACAGCTTCGGGAGATAGGAGCGGGGACAACCTCACAAGTTCATATTTGTTGACAAAAAAGTACTTGCATTTGAATCCGTGTTTGAATATCACATGCGAAAGGCCACAGCTTCCGGTATTTTGACTTCCGGTCTACACTCCGATAGGAGAAGTGGAGGAGAATGGTCTTGGGGGTGATTTCAGAGTATCAGCCATCGTGTGGACACAACTTGGAGTGAAGTACAATAATTGGATTTAATTTTCACCTCTGGAGTTTCAAACCCTATGAGTTTTGTGACCGTCTGAACATGGCTACTCTACTGCGTCCTTCTGGTGGAGAGCTTGGTACTTTTAAAGCTTACCCAGAGGGTATTTTGAATCAATCCCATGATGCATAGCAATGTGCCTATACTGTACTGTTCTAAACACATGTCAGTACTTAGGGATAAAAAGTGTTCAAAAAGTTTTAAGAACCACAAGACATTTCATAATCACACTAAAAAAATCCTTAAGTACTAATGCTTTATGGGCTAAAATTAGCATAAAAGTCTGGGTTTTTATGTGTTAAGAATAGGATTTTTATGGGATCACATGACCCTATTGAGGTGAAATTTCCCAAAACTGGTGCATTGTGGGATTGACTCAATGCACCCGCTGAAGCTTACATATTCTGGTTGACAAGCAACTTACATGCACACAGACATCTGGACAGTGTGACAAAAGTGGTCTTCCCACTTGCAGACCTGGATTTTTGATGGGGACCCCAGGGAGAGAAGGATCCCTAATAGACAAAAATAGGCTGATTTTTGCATGTTTTGGCATGAAACCCGGGGGGTGCACGCGCTGAAAGCACACCAACTATGATCTTCCCATTTTGGGCTAGCAGATGGAAGGTAGAACTACATGTGCAACACTTTTTGTTTTCCAAACATACTAACACTTTTCAAAATGTGGTGTAAAATATTTCTTAAAGGGGCATTTCGTGATCCACAAGCCTCGCCCCCCAACTTACCCCAAACAAGTTGAGATTTTATTTTTGTCATCTGAACCGTTAACATTAGAAATCCATGAGTACCTAATCTTACGTGCAAATTCGGCCGTATCTGTGTAAGAAATTTGCAATTTTGTATTTCTGTCCGTAAATGGACAGAAATTACAGCACAGTGGCCTATGGGACCGTGTGAAACAAGCATTTGTTCATAACACAAAAACGCAAAGTCGGGACCAACTAAAAAGTTGCGAATAAGCTTTTCTCATGGATATCTAGTGAACAATGGATAAAACAGAAGATGCTGGAATCATGAAGTGCACCTTTAAGTCAGAAGGGAACTCGAGGGAGAAAGTAAACCATCAAAAAAGAGGAACAAGACAAAAAAGGAACAAGGTGAAAAAAGACAACTAGGTCACAAAAATATAGCCCACCACCTCTGAACTATTATTGTTCAAACCAAATATGAAAACAATCCACAAGTAGGCTTTGGGTCTGAGAAAGGTTATGGGCTCAGGAATAAATAAATTGATTGAATCAGCTAACTGGGTAGAACTGCGATATAATCAGCAAAGTGGTGCCAACGTGTGTTGTTTGCAAAATATTGCATGCTGAATGACTTGTTGAGAGCTCATTGACCGCTAATGCATCACGTGCTGAATGCTTAAACTAAACACACACTCTCACACACACACTCATGCTCACATGTAAGTACTTACATGCGCATGCACATGCTAGACACATACACATGTGTAACTGCATCCAACCACCAAAGATCATCAATCAAATCTGTTAACATCCAAACATTTTCATGAGTTCACTTGTTAACCTGGGATACATAATTTATACATGTTAGTTTTTCATTAGGCTAAGTAAAGAATAGATTTTGGTCCCAAATGACCTCTGGATGACCTGTGACCTCAATTTAGTGAACATCCTCAATGAACCCCTATCCAAGGGTCATTATGTTCACCATGAGTCTGAGATAATAGTCTCATTTCCACTGGCATAGTTCAGTAACTTTCATTCATCAGTGTATTTAGAAAATATGCCCCCTGGTTTTTGGGTATGATATAAGATACCTAGAACATACATGGTCATTTCATGTCAGTGCATATACAAGACTTCAACACACTGTGCCATTGGTAGATGAGTATGTTGTAGTCAATTATCACTATGAGACTGAGAAAATGCAGTCTCGTTTCCATTGGCACAGTTCAGTAACATCCATTCACTAGTGTATTTAGAAAATATGCCTTCTAGTTTTGGGGTATGATTTATGATACCCACAACACACAAATTCAGTTCACATAATGTATACTAGTACGACCACTGAACTGTGTCCTTGGTGGGTGAGAATATTGTAGTCGATTATCACACTGAATCTGAGATAATACACCCTCATTTCCATTGGCACAGTTCAGTAACTTCCATTCACCAGTATATTTAGAAAATATGCCTTCTATAGCTTCTACACACAAATTCAGTTCACATAATGCATATACAAGTACGCCCACTGAACTGTGTCCTTGGTGGATGAGAATAATTCCGAGATAATTCACGAGATAATACAGTCTCATTTCCAATGGCAGAGTTCACTTATCTTTCATTTATCAGTATATTTAGAAAATATGCCTCTGGTTTAGGGGTATGATTTATGATACCCAGAACACACAAATTCAGTTCATGTAATGTATATACAAGTACACCCAACTGAACTGTGTCCTTGGTGGACAAGTATATTACAGCCAAATTTTACTTATCCACCAATACACCTCTAAATGCCACCATCCAAGGACAGTCATCTCACGTTTTCCCTGAGCCAAAAAAAAAAAAAAAAAAAAAACATAATTTATACATGTTAGTTTTTCATTAAGGCCAAGAACAGCTTTTTGTCCCAAATGACCTCTGGATGACCTCTGACCTCAATTTAGTGAACATCCTCAATGAACCCCTATCCAAGGGTCATTATGTTCACCATGAGTCTGAGATAATAGTCTCATTTCCACTGGCATAGTTCAGTTACTTTCATTCATCAGTGTATTTAGAAAATATGCCCCCTGGTTTTGGGGTATGATATAAGATACCTAGAACATACATGGTAATTTCATGTCAATGCATATACAAGACTTCAACACACTGTGCCATTGGTAGATGAGCATATTGTAGTCAATTATCAAATGCAGTCTCATATTCCTTGTCACAGTTCAGTAACTTCCATTCACCAGTATATTTAGAAAATATGCCTTCTATAGTTTTGGGGTATGATTTATGATACCCAGAACACACAAATTCAGTTCACATAATGCATATACAAGTACGCCCACTGAACTGTGTCCTTGGTGGATGAGAATAATTCCGAGATAATTCACGAGATAATACAGTCTCATTTCCAATGGCAGAGTTCACTTATCTTTCACTTATCAGTATATTTAGAAAATATGCCTCTGGTTTAGGGGTATGATTTATGATACCCAGAACACACAAATTCAGTTCATGTAATGCATACACAAGTACACCCAACTGAACTGTGTCCTTGGTGGACAAGTATATTACAGCCAAATTTTACTTATCCACCAATACACCTCTAAATGCCACCATCCAAGGACAGTCATCTCACGTTTTCCCTGAGCCAAAATGAGTCAGTCTACGCTGCTCTGTAGTGGACTGTGTGACTTGAAATTAAAAGTGCTAAACTCATACAGAAATATGACACGAGAAATCATTAAATTTTATGACTTGGAGATCCGAGAGGGGAAAAAATCCACTTAATACGTAGTGGTCAGTAGAATAATAATGGGCATTAATAGTACTATTTGCACACTGGCCGCACTTTCTGTGTCTCCCGAGACAGGTCAAGAGTCAGCGGTCATCTTCAAAGATGATTATGGAGGCACCGCATTAACAAAAATAGGTTAATATTACCATTGGCGTCATTCAACACATTCACTCACAAACCCACACATATGCACATATTTACTCTCCTATGTGCATGCACGTGCGCACACATGTGCACTCTGGTACATACATATATTGTTTGCATGACACTCTAGAAATGTATAGTAATGTGATATCTAGATGCCTATGGTGGAAGACTGGAACTTGTTACTCAGCCATTGGGATTTAAGTAACTTTTGTTTTTAGGCGACGAAAATAAAAAACCCTGTTTTACGGGCCCGACCAACCCTGATTTTTCAGTTTTGCAGAATTTTTTTTTTTTTTAGTTTTTCCAAAAATCATGTAAATCAGCCTGTTTTTAGCCCAAATTTATCAATTTTTTTTAGAAAATTTGTAAAATTGTTTCATTTTTTCTCTTGATTTTTCAGATTTAGGGGCTATTTTTGGCCAATTTTGACTTGCAGAGGAGAAAAAAAATTTAAAAAAAGAAAAAATTTGCCCGACCGACCGACCCTACTCGAAAGGTCCGCTCGTCCGTAAACGGGTTTTTTCTTTTTTCGTCGCCTTATGGAATACACTCTAATCCTAGTATTGAAGTTTATGCCTTACAGGTTGTGTCTTGGAACGTTAGTAATTAACCCTTTGGACCCTGGCCAGTTCTGTATACGTTGTAACACAATAAGTTAGTGGTTTTAGAGTAATTTTGAATGGAGACTAGTCACTGTTAGTGCTCAAAGGATTCTAGTCACCGTTAGTGCTCAAAGGATTAAACAAAAGAAAAAGACATGTTTGTTTATACACAAACACATGAGCACATCACATATATACGCACACATATGCACATTACGTATATGTATGCACACACACACACACACACTCATAAACTATGAACAGAGAGAACATGAGTTACACTCTCAGAAACCACAAGAGGTAAAAATACTTCAAGTTAAAACTTGCACCTCCCCCCTGACAGGGAGCAAGAGAATGGGGTCAAAGAAAGTTCATGACCTCTCACCACAATCGGAACGCACGTTGGGCCAGTGGTTCTTCTGATCAAGATTGGCTGCAATTGGCCCAAGCGTTTGTCCAGGAGATACACAAAACCAGTCAACCTAACCAACATGGAACACACAGACAGACAGACACACAGAACAAATCTGCTGTCGCAAAATCCCCCATGCCCTTTTAGGCCAGGGGGATAAAAAGTGTCATCTCGGTTTCAACGCAAGACGTCTTTACCACGAAAGATCAAAGTAGTTTGATCAAAATAATCTATCACTCCGAGAATCCATTTGCAAGTTACCAACTTACTACTCATGGCACTCAAACCTCAAAATGAACTTCTACGAAGATAACTTGAGAATAAAATTGTGCTTAAAGGCACTATCAGTGATTTGCTAAATCGGAAAATCAAAAAAAAATCATCAAAAATTAGATTTTACATGTTTGCAACAAGGATACGTACCCTAACATACCCTATAAGTGGCAAGACCAAAAGCAACCCAATAAGGACAAAATCGGACACTTTAGTCATTACTGTCCGTACGGACACTTATTCCTACACGTAATTGAATGGAGATTCACATCTTTGAACACAGCTGTTTTTTTCCTTTTCTGTCAATTCTTCAGTTGGAAAAAATAACTTTCGAGGATTCTACAGACTTATCCTTCACTTTTAAGCTATTTCTGAAAATTTAAAATATTTTGACTCTTTTGGGTAGATCACTGATAGTGTCTTTAACTGCCAAAATCCTTACCCTATTTCCAGCCTCAAAAAAGGGTAATGAAGATGGCCCAGAGTTCCAATTCCACCATGTGTAACTTAGTATTTTCTATCCAAGCCACTTCTTGCCCATGGACCTGTTTTCTCACATAAAACTTTCACATTTTCCTTGATGTGTGAGTGAAGAGTGTGAGAAGAGGAGACAAGTTTCAGCGGGAGGAAAACAACGAATTGAGTGACCACGGATGTGGCCAAAGACCCCTGCAGCAAAAAATGAAATTTAATCCATTATCCATCCTGATAGGCATCTCCTCACACATTCACTGTATTGGTCTTATCCAAAAGAGCTGCCTGGGTGCTTTCTACATAGTTGTTCTGTTCATCAAAGCTGTTTGAAAGTAATTTATCACATCAAAAGCAGATTCTGTAAGCAATTTCATTGGCTGATGCTTGGGTTCAATTCGTCGATTAAATCCAAATAATACGCGCAACGGTTGCTGGGCAGAACACCAAGCAGACATACGCTGGAACTACTTTTATTTGTCAAGCGAACTGTCAGTGTCCCAGATCATGGTCCGAGATCATGTCATCACAAATTGTGAAAATAAACACACTGAAACTAGTCTAGGACCTACCATACTGCAGTGACCAGTCAAAATTTCCACTCTCTTGGGATTCACAGGTTAATTTCAGTTGAACATGAATTCTGATCTGCATATCATCATGAATTGATCATCATCATTCAAGCCATGCATGTGATGAACATCCCAAAATTCAAATCAGAAATGAAGCCTACGTTTGGCAAATTCAGACGAGAGTTAGTGACACACACTTCCTGGTCTAGACTAGAAAATACCCTGGAAACTTAACATGACGAATCTCCTCCGAAATGTTCACGAAATACTGCAAAATAGGGGCTAAACCATGTAAACTGTTGGCTGAACAATGCATTGAAACTACGTGTAAAATACAAATCCGTTCACTACAATGACTGAATTCACATTAATAGTAAACGTATCTCATTAGTACATGTAGTCGTAGCTTCACACGCTTTCGAATAATCCTACACAGTGACAGATCCTTTGCCAGACAAGAGTCCTTCTTTGAAAACAAGTTCATGCTATTTCAACTTCCTTGCGGTCCATTTCCATTTGCTTTCGCCACAGCCCTGACAGAGCTGTGTTCGCCATATTCCAGTGTGTTCGCTTTGTTTTGAATCGGTTACCAATGGCAATGGGTATCCATGCGCCGCCTCTACAAATAGCTCAGACTACGAACACGGTGAGAAAGAAAAGTAAGATCTATCATAAATGTTTACTGCAAATGAAAAATCCGATTAATCTCAAACTTTGGAATTGTGAATTTTGGATTAATATCTTTAGTTCTAGTTGATTATTTTTAATTATTATACAAAAAAAATTATTTTGAAATCTCTGAGTCAGCCTTTAAAGGCAGTATCATTGATTTCCTATATCAGAATTTTTGTTTTAAATTGTCAAAATAAAGATTTTTGCATGTTTGTAATAAATATGGGTATCCTAACATACCCTACAAGTGGTAAGACCAAAAGCAACCTAATAAGGACAAATTCAAATTGGATATTTTAGTCATTGCTGTCTGTATGGACACTTATTACTACACGTAATTGAATGGAGAATCATACATTTTGAATACTGCTGTTTTCTGCCTTTATTGTTAATTTTTCAGTTGGAAAAAAAATAACATACAAGAATTCTACAGACTTATACTTATAAGCTATTCCTGCAAATTTCAAATATTGTTGACTTTGGATAGATACTGATAGTCTTTAAAATACACCAAAATAGCACTTTCACCCATACAAAAGGCTCTTTTAACTGTATAAATGGTCCATATGTCAGCATTAAAACACACTCAATCAATAATTTCCACTTAGACATAAAAATAACTGTTTTTAATAATCCACAATTTAGTAAAAAGAACCTAGTTATTTCCAAGAATTTACTCAGGATACGGTAAATACTAATAACACACAGGTGTTGTTCAGATATGGTGCATAATTCAGATGTGTGAAATATGTGTGTTCTCTCTGGCTGGTAGTCTAACATTTAAACTCAGACAATATCAGTAATTTACCTGAAAAGGTACAAATATTTGAAATTTGAAGGATTACTGTAAAAGTGGAAATTTTCGCGCTACATTAATTTTCGCGCTTTTCGCGCACTTCTGAGCTAGCGCGAAATTAAAAACCCGCGAAAATGTTTATTTTGTGTGTAGGTCTATGTAGGATAGCTGAAAAGAGCGAATTTAAAAACAAGCAAAAATGTTAAAAATCGCTGAAACGCGAAAAATTACACGCGCGAAAATTATCACTTTTACAGTATCTTGGAAGTGAAGGATATGTCTATAGAATAGAATTCTCTTTTTTTAATTGAAAAATTGACAGAAAAGGAAAGAAGAAAACACCATTGTTAAAAGATATGAATCTCCATTCAGCGATGAGTAAAATTCTTTCCTTATTAGGTTGCTTTTTTGGGCTTATCACTTGTAGGGTATGTTAGGATGCCTATACTTTTTTCAGACAAGTGAAAATCTGATTTTTTTATTATTTTTTCGATTTTTCCATTTAGCAAATTACTGATAGTGCCCTTAAACCAAGGTCCTTCACAGGTGCACTTTTTGTTTCTTTCAACATACTTTAAAGTTAAACGTATTGGTGAGAAAATGCCTCATGGATCTGTTCAACTCCAGAGGGTGTTTTGAACTAATCCCATAATACATTGCAATGTGCCTGTACTGCAGCACTGTACTAAACACATGTTAGTCTAGGAATAAAAGTGTTCACAAGTTGAAGAACCACAAAGAAGTTCATGATCATGAAAAAAATCAAAGTACCAATGCTTTGTGGGCTAAAATAAGCATTAAAGTCAGGGTTTTATGTGTAAAGATAGGATATTTGTGGGATCACATGACTCTGTGAGGTTAAAGGGGAATTTCGTGATCCACAGCCTCGTCCCCCCAACTTACCTCAAAAGAGTTGGGATTTTCTTATCATCTGAACCCTCGACATTAGTAATCCATGTGTGCCAAATCTTACGTGGAAATTCGGCCATGTCTGTAAGCAATTCGCAATTTTGTATTATCTGTCCGTAAAATTATAGCACAGTGGCCTATGGGACCGTGGGAAACAAGCATTTGCTCATAACACTAAACCGCAAAGTCGGGATCAGCTAAAAAGTTGTGAAAAGACCTATATCTAGTGAAACAATGATAAAACAGAAGGGGCTGGAATCACGAAATGCACCTTTAAATTTCCCAAAACTGGTGCATTGTGGGATTGACTCAATACACCCTCTGGGTCAACTACAACCCATCTGTAAGGGATTTTTTTTCACCCATTACACTATCAGAGTATATTGAAAGAAAAAAGGTCCACTTATGATGGACTAACCCTGGTTAGACTCCATTTGAGAATACAAGCAAAAATTTTTTTATGATTGCAGTAGGGCCTAAATTCTATAAAGCCAAACACAGAGCATATCAGAGTAAATGGCAGCTAAAGTACAGTGAAGTTAAATGCCACCTAGAGCAATTGAGTTCCATCTTTCCAATATCCCCACCAATGGTCCAGAAGGCAAAAGCAACGATGAATAGCCTTCGGGGCCGAAACCAGGTCAGGTCGGCATTTTGGCTCAAATATGAAATTCAGAAGTGGGCTCTTTGGCCGAATATAAATGCCTAATGTTATGTATAGACCACTCCAGGCACATTTCCCAATTTATGCTTGACAAGTGTGCTTCTGCTTGGCTCTGCCAAATGGATGTACAATGCAAATATTGTTTTGAGTCATGAGAGCTTATGACGTGATGAGGATTTTCAATCTACAGATATGCGGCATTCATAAACATGCCACATGGAAATTGGAGGCGCTCTGATTGGTTAATTCTTTGGTGATGCAACGCAGGTTGCCAGTGGTTAAGTTAATGCTGTGGAGGATTTCACATGAAAATTGAGGTGAAATATATAAAATGGCTTGATCCACTTTGATAAACAAGATGAACATGGGAAAATGTTTAACTTGCCAATTGAGATGGGGTTTATTGAGGTTTCTGGTTATAAAAATTTACTACCACTATAATAATTTGTGTATTTTTAACGCGCGACATATCCACGTAAACATGCTCAAGGCGCTGTGCGGCAGCCGGGTAAGGCACTCAGCACAACAAAGAAACCATAATACCAGAACAGATTTATGCCAAGAAGCTCGATTTTAGAAGCAGGAGGAAACCGGAGTACGGGCCCGGAGAAAACCTGCGGGAACATGTATGGATCGAGAAACCAAATTCACATAAAGCCGCTGAGAACGAGCCCCTGCCAAGATTTGAACCAGAGACCTCATTGGTGAAAGGTGAGGGAAGATACGCTGCGCCAACCCGTTCCCTCTACTACTATTATGTCGTCATCATCCAGATTCCATTCATTATAGAGTGCAGGGCTGGAAAAACAATCCAAATTTCCCTCCGAGATTTCAAAATTTTGCTTTAAAGGTGCTTGTTCTGATTTATGTGCATTGTGTTCTCTACTTGATATGAGAGCTGGCACTTGGCACATACACCCCCATAAAGTCCCGTGGGATACAAACTTGCGGTTTTGATGGTAGACGCATTAATTCAGTTCAAAGCCTATCAATACGTGCTAACGGCAGCTTTTTTATCTTGGGAATTGAATGGATTTGAGGGGCTCAAATTTTCAGGAGACAAACGAGAAAAAAATACGGCCTTTCATCCGATATAAAAATCAATACGTACTTCGGTAAATCGGGGGGGGGGGGGGGGGGGGTGGGAGGTCCAAAAGACCGATCGAACACGCCACCTTTTAATTCACATTAATTTCTTTATTCAAATGTCAAAAATGCAAAAAATAAAAAAAATAAAAAAAATAAAAAAAATCCCCACTTTTTCCAGGAATGCAAGAGTGGGTGTAGAAACAGTGGATTCGCATCTGAAGGTTGGGGTTCGAGTGGCCCATACCAGCCAAACATGGCTTTGACTTCAGCAAGACACTTATCTTTGTACAGTTCACTCTCTACCCAGAGATGAAATGGCACAAGCAAAGTGCTGATAGTTTGTGACTTAAATGAGCTCTAGGGTAGCGTAAAAGGTCCAAGTTTTTAAAGAATTATTAAAGGTCAAGGGTCCGATAGCTACAGCATAGTCCCCAGAAGCCCCAGATTTTGACCGGAAGTGGTCAACATTTTGGGTATCAGAAGAAGGCTACTATTTTCTCATTTACCATGTGAAATATTAGGGCAGAAGAATGTTGGTGGAAGTTATGAGCAGTGAAAAATGTGCCCCATTTGGTCAAACCCATTATTAATTTTACAGAGTACCTCTATGAGGGCTTTCCCACATCCTGTTTTCAGCTTTCCATTCAAAACGGATTGAAATGTCGATGCGAAACTTTACGGGTTTTGGGATGAAGGCGATAATCAGATGAAAACTTCCATATTTTAAAGCGGGCCACACCTTTTACAATTATTGCAAGTAGCAATGGCATAATAGAATTCGCAGTCGGGTTTCAGTATTAAGATTCTTGAAATCCAAAAAAAATATAAACACAAAGGTCTCGTCAGAATGGAAATTTGAAAACTGAGTAAAATGCATGTTTTTTTCTGTTTAGTTTTGATTTTGTTTTGTGGTTGTTGTTGTAACTGCATTTTGCCCACTTGTTTTTTTTTTCTCCTTTGACAACTAAAAACTTTGAATTTCAAAACACGAGAAGCACACAATTCATTCATACCCTTGTGCTTCATATGTAGTAGGTATCAAACAACTTCAGCAGCTTAAAAAAAAAAAAAAAATATGTTGGAAAATGCAGCTTTTTTGACGTTTTTTCTTTCCAGTAGCGGTGGGGATTTGTACGGAAACCCCTCCACCACATCCCACTCCCCTCCAACCCCCATCTTGCTTCCCCTTCCAAAAACATATCTTCCTCCGTCCCAACACCCATCTTCTCACACCCCCATCTTCACAACATTCATCTTCCCGACCGCCCCATATTACCAACATCCAATCTTGCCCTCGCAATCCCCGCTCTTCCCCCTTCACAACACCCATCTCCCCCTCCAACAACCATCTCTTCTCCTCCCCCTTCCCAACACCACCCACCCCTATCCCATCACCCCTCCCCCCTTCCAACCCCATCTCCCCCCTTCCCACACCCATCTCCCCCCTTCCCCACACCCATGAAATCCCCCTTCCCAACACCCATCTCTCCCCCCTTCCCAACACCTCTCCTCCCCTTCCCAAACCCATCTCCCCCTTCCCAACACCCATCTTCCCCTTCCCACACCCATCTTCCCTTACCCAACACCCTCTCCCCCCCTTCCCAACACCCTCTTTCCCCTTCCCAACACCCCTACCCTCTTCCCAACACCCAAACTCACCTTCTAAATACCCAAACTCACCTTCCCCACACCCCATCTCCCCCTTCCAAAACCCATCGTCCTTTCCAACACCCTCTTCCCCTTCCCAACACCCATCTCCCCCTTCCCAACCCCATCTCCCCTTCCCAACACCCATCTCCCCCTTCCCAACACCCAATTTCCCCTTCTCCCCAACCCACTTCCCCTTCCGCAACACCCAGCCCCCCTTTCCAACACCCATCTCCCCCTTCCACCCATCTCCTTTCTCCCCCCTTCTTCCCCTTCCCAACACCCATCTCCCCCTTCCCAACACCCATCTTCCCCTCCCAAAACGCATCTTCCCCTTCTCACACCCATTTCCCCCTTTCCCAACAACCATCTTCCCCCCTTCCCAGTTACAAAAAAAACAACCACTTTCCAACAACCATCTTCCCCTTCCCCCTTTCCCCAACACCATCTCTCATCCTCCCCTTCCCAGTATCCCCATCTTCCTCCTTCCCAACATCTGCCATCTTTCCCACACCATCCTCTCACCAATCCCATTCCCACTTCCCCTTCCCAAAATCCCCTCTACCACCCCCTTTCCAACACCATCTTTCCCTCCTTCCCAACCCCATCTCCCCCTTCCCAACACCCATCTGCCCCCTTCCCAACACCCATCTCCCCTTCCCACAACCAATCTTCCTCCTTCCTAACACTCCATCTTCCCACACCCATCTTCTCATCCCCACCTTCTCAACCTATCTTTCCCTTCTCACCCTCCATCTTCCCCTTCCAACCCTTCCCACCCCTCCCATTTTTCCCCTTCCAAATATCCTCTCTTCCCCTTCACTTCAAATCTGTATCTCCCCTTCCCAACGTCCCATCTTGCCCCTCCCACTTCCTATCTTCCCCATTCCAACGTCCCATTTTTCCCCTCCCAACAGCCCATCTTCCCCCTCCAATGCCCCATCTTCTCCCTCCCACATCCCTTTCCTCTTCCCAACCTCCTATCCTTCCCAACATCCCACACCCCTCTTCCCCTGCACAACACTCACATCACACTCATCTCCCCTCCCCTTCCAACACCTTACTCCCATTTCCCCCCCCCCCCCCCTGAACAACACCCCATACACAGGTTTGCTTATAACATCTACAAGCGAACCCTTTATATTTGAAGTGTGGTTTTGGTTGTTTTGGGAAAATATTTTCCATAGGAGCGTATTTCAGCAAAGACGTTCCGTAACTTCGGCACTACAAGTTTCAATCCTCTCTGGCTGGGATCGCATCAGGTACAAAGTTGGCAAGTTTTCCATTAGTTGTTTTTTTTTTTTTTGTTTTCTTTTCAATGATTTTTTTGTTTCTGGGTTTTGATTTTAGCCTATTTATTTAACAAAGTATGTTGTTATATTTATACCCATGTATTGAGTTTCTTCTTGTTGATTTATAATTGTAGACCTTCTGTTGCATAAATGTTACATTCATAAATAGCTGTACTCCAAAAAGTGCAATATTATACACAGCTGTTTGACCCATGCAAATCGTCTCTTATTTTTAGAGCAATTTTAAGGCAGTGGCGACACCATTTTGATAACTCATATAAGGACGCGTTCAAGCTTTGACTTACGTTGGGTGGACAGAATGGTGGAAACTTTAAAGGGAAAGATATCCTACTTAAAATACATTTTCTAGGGTGAAATTTTGTGTAGAAACTGAATCTTGAAATAAAAAAAAAAAATTGCATAATTATTAACTGAAAGTTGTCCCATAGCATGTACCGGCATATTTTCTGCCCGAAGTCCCCTCAAATGTGAGCAAAATCGGGGTCCAAAAAAAATTAAGTCCTTCAAAACTGGACACTCAGGGCTAAACAATATAACCTTGCCTAGAGGAGGTCGTGGCTATAGCCAGTTTATCTTGTGTTTTTTAGCGGCCTTAACTCACATTTTTGAAGGACTTATTTTTTTTTTGCGAAGGCCTTTATTTTTTTTCACGCCCTCCGAAATGTTTGGGGAGGGGTAACATATTACTCTACTGTTATTTGTTTTCAGTACATTCACCTTAGTCAAGTTTTATATCCTATTTAGCTTATTAAAATACTGAACAAAAGACACAAGAAGCATCAACATAGCTCATACCATTGAGGAGTTGTGGTTTTTTCAATCACAAAATTGTGGCGAAAATTGCATTATTTTTTCCAATAATTTCAACCTACTGCCGACTTTCTAACCCTTTACAAAAATAAAGAATTGATCCCATTTAATGATTTGAATATTCAAATGTAACCCCTGTCATATGATTAGCATAAAAAATTAGTCACTACTAGGTATTTTTCATGTTCAACACTCACGGAAATTAGCAAGCAAGTCAAAATTTTTGTCACCGAAACGGCACTTTTTTGCTAAAATTGACCAAAAAACCTGAATTTTTTTTCCTTCTCAAAATCAGTGACAATATGGGGTTGTTAAGCAAAAGAGGTTCTATAAGATAGAGAGGCAAAAACATTACGTAATCTTCTTTAGAAATACAAAACACCGTCTTGTATGTTTTGCCGACCACAAGAAAACAGAGTACCAACAATAGAAAAACAATGTCTGCCTCCCTCCGCTTCTTTCCACATACTGTGGGTGCCGCTTTGCATATATCCGACTCGTAGTGATACAAATTAATGTATGTGTTAGAGGTTGCCATGTGTAATAATAGTGTACCGTGAATCATTTGTGCTCAGATACTCGTTTTTTCATATGCAATGCGCGCTTAGGTGAAAAGATGTTTCATTGAGGTCGGTTTATTTAAATCAAGACGACTGATTGGTCATTTCATTTCGTTGTTGGCCATTGTTAGGACAAAATTTAACCAACCCAATAGCACCCAACATCCAACCAACTGATATTTTGGCGATTGTTTGTATCAAATTGACATTATGTGGTTTATACAAGCCAAGCACCAAAACTAATAATTATTCGTGCAATAATTCAAAAGGTCAGCGCCCAGCACGGACGCTGGTTTTTTGAATGGTTTCCATCACCCCCTTGGTTTTTAAGTGCCAAAATCTGAAAATATATGATATTTTACTCTTAGAAACATTAGTAATCAACGATTTGACTGTTTTCATCAACCCCTAAATATTTTTTTCACGCCCGTTTCCGCTAAACGCAAGTCAAAGCTTGAACGCTGTCATAAGTATGGACCTGCAAAAGCTATTAACCTCTGCAAAAATCAGAAAATCCATTGAGGGAATCTTGCCATATAGGAACTACAAAGGTTAGTATTTGTATGTTATATGCGCCCTCTATACCCCATTTCCTCATGCCCATGTCTCCATAGAAAGACGTTTTTTAACTAGATTTTTATGAAAAATCCACTTTTCCCCCGCATGAAATTTTTTAATTTTCGTAAAATTTTTTTTTTTTTTTTTTTTTTTTTTAACTAAAATTAATTTTTCAAAACTGTGTCCGCCATTGATTTTTTTGTTTTTTTTCTAGTTTTTTGGTCATAATACATGAGACTCTCAAAAAGTCTGATGTTATAGTGGAGGTTTCAGAAAAGGTGATTTCAGAATGTTTAATTGATGAGAATGTTTTTCTGACAAGTGGTGTTCAGCTAATACTCCAAGAGTCCCAACTAAAAGCATAAGAATATAAAATGACTTGAACATTAGATAACCTGAAGTACAAACCTTCAAAAATGAAACCATGTATGGGTCAAAGTTTTACCAAAATTGTATCACTGTTCTTATAGGGACGACACAAGTAGTCAAGGTCCAATCAAGGAGAATGCAAACAGAGAATTGGAGAGTGCTAATTGAAGTTCTAACATAACTGTCAATCTAGCACAGATAATAGAGATTTACCACACCTTGGGAGGTTATTTTACAATCAACTGAGTTTACCAGCTGATTTAACCGGCCTTTCATTTGAAGGTCATCCAATACAACAAGACCAAGAGGACACAGCACAAATCCTTTGCTTGTAGAGGTGTGTCCTGAATGCTTAATGACTTCGCTATCCACCATAGAAAATGCACGACTGCGAGGCGGATGACTCTCAACCAATTGCTTTTAAAGCACCTAAAAAATGGGCTCCAAAACAGCCAAACGACACCCCTCCCCCGATTTTTGTTTTTTTTTTTGGAAATTCGACTGCATGGTTGGGACTCAGATCCTGCCTAACCCACTACCAAAATTCAATCAACATACGATAATAAATGTAAGCCCTGATTAAAAAACACAACAACATCAAGTCCCTGTCCGTCATGACTATAACCCTAGCGTGGCTAGCACCAAGGGTTTGAAAAAGTTAAAAAAAAAAAAAATAATATTTCTTTAACAAATGTTGGGTCGTGGTCTTTTGGGGCCTTGATTATTATATGTGAGAGCAGCCAACTTTAAAGAGTGGAAGGTTAATCTTTCCTATGTAAAACAACAGTGTTACCATTTTCAATTGGGTAAAAAACGTCAACATACATAAAGCATTGAGTCATCAACACTAGGAAGGGTGTAATTTCAAGTTGTAAACACAACGATCAGCATTACATGCAGCGGTAACCTGATGACGCTTACGCTACAAAAAAGGGTGTAGCAAACTCGACAATTACTTGCCGTCAATTTCAAATGGAGATAACAACTCAAACAAACAAATTGATTTACAGAATTTGTGTTGAATCACTCAGCATATTCTGCAGAACTTCACATTCAGCTTGAGTAGATAGCAGAAAAAGGTCCACCAGTAACCAAAGGCAAGGTCCTATAATTATGTTTGGTTATAATTGAAGTGTCGAATTTTTAAAGCTTATTTGGAAAGTTGTATAAAAGAATTTCAAAACCCTCACCATATCCTCTTTGTACAGGAGGGTGCCATTGGTGATTCATTATCAACCCACAGTTGATATCAATTTAGCATGTTCGTGCCCAGCGCTTTGTTCACGGAAGTGCGTTTTCGCGGTTTGTTTAAGTAAAGAAGTCGACGCACTGTCCGTCACTTGGAACTCTTGATACATGCAAGGGCACCAGGTGCAAACTGCAAAGCAACAAACATGCAAAAACTATGGTTTTTGCTTTAATTTTTGACTAAAATATATTACGCGCACAGATTTCGGTCAAACTGAGAACATTTTGATATTATAGTGATCATACTCTATACATGATGTAAAGAAGCATTCATATAAGATTTTTTGTTGAAAGGGATTAAAACATGTTACAGAGTGGTCCTCAATCACAACTATACAACCTCCGATGCGTCCTCATATTTCATCTTGCTCTGGCGGCTAAAGCTGCCCTCGTGGGAAAATATACGCGGGGACGCATGGACGCATCGTTGTCGATTTGTTATGAACCACTCTGTAATATTTTTTTATCCTAAATATTAACATTGAAGAGTCCAAATCTATACCCCCTCAGTGCTGTGGAGAGCATATAGCCTACTATTTTTCCATTGCGCCTCGGTCCCTTGGGAAAATCAGTGGCTTAACATGCGGGGGAAAAGTGCCCCCCTGACGACTTTGGCCGGGGGAAAATTTGCAAAAAATCATGCTAAAACAGCCATTTTTTAGCCCTCTAACCAGGAAAAATTGTCCTTTTGACCCCCCCTGAGAGGGAAAATTTCCCAAGACTGGGAAATTTGCCCCCTCAGAGCGGGCAAGCCACTGGGGAAAATGGTAGACTACAGTCTCCACATACCCTCAGAGCAACAGAATTCACCATTTCCTTCATGAGCTGCCAATATTTGTATACTGTACTCTATTTCAAATCGCCCACATTACTTAATAATCAACTAACTAAATTTATAAATCTGTTTTTAGTAAAATAAACCAATTCAGATATTAAAATATCACTTCAACAGTGCCGAATTCGCAATAAACTACTCAACAGCTGCGCAGACCACCTGGTTTGAAGGTTACGGAGAGCTAAGTTTTTGGTTGACTAGTCCACAAGTGTGAACTTCTTCTCTCTCAACATTACATATCGTCGTGCCAGGGCAACAAGGTCGTATGTGCAATAGCTGCCATGTGATACATCTGTGTGCTGCCATATATTAGGATAACTCTCACTTTATCCTTCCTTGACTCATTGGCTCCTGAAATGGTTCTTCAGGCGAGACAGTCACCTGAAGAACCATTTCAAGAGCCACTGACCAAAGACTTGGAATAATAGTACGTTTGATGGGAATTTCTGACAAGTGGCAGCTATTGCACTTACGACCTTGTTGCACAAACAAGAGGATAAGTACATATTATCCCAACCTATTTATCACTTCAGGAAGAAACCTCTTTATCACCTCACCAATTTTACACTACCTTATGTTGCCCAGCAAAAAATACCCGACAAAATCCACTTCTTTTTGTATCTCAATTATTCATGTAAATCATACCAAATTAAAGGTGCAACGAGAGATTTTGAGACGCCCAAATATTGTGTCATAATAGTAATTTCATATAGATTAGACACTTAATAGATTTCTTACCTTATATTTGGCTACAGAAATGTCTTAAGAGAGGGGAAAAAGATGATTTTGATTTGCTTATATTTCAATATAAAAAAAGGATGAATTTCGTATTTGCTCCTATACAAAATTAGAAATTTCACAATTTTTGTACCAAAGAAACATTTCTCAGCTTAATCCTTTCAGATGGGGATATTTTTGATGGAAAGCTTTACATCAGGTAAAAAATCAGTACTTTCGATTTTTTTAGGGACACCTGATATGTGAAATCTCTCGTTGCACCTTTAACCTTACATCTTAACCCCCTGAGGTCTACCACCTTTCTTACAGTATTTCTGATTGGCTTATTTCATAATATGGCTTGATATAACCTCTGAGTAACCAATCAAAAAGACCTTCCATAATCTGTATGCACCTTTAAGCTTTCCTTTACCATGTCTCTGATTGGTTTATTATAATCATATTCCTAGAATATCCAATCAGATCAGTTGGTAGAGCCCAAGAAAAAGTAATTTGCAGTAACCTGCCAGACCCTAGAAAAATCTCATGCCTCCATTTTTTGTCGGTCGCCTTAGCGACCCGACTATAGAAACCACTGCCTCTCAAAATGCGAAGGAGTCTATTTTTTTAGCTGAAGTCCTTTCATTAAAATGTTTATTTTAAGAAATGATCTAAGTACTACTATTAATTTTGGGAGTTTAGTGTTGGGTGTGTAATACGATACAATTTCAGACAGAATACACCTAATTGCATGTTTTGAAATGGCCTTAAAAAAGCATATTTCTTTGAATTTTAGTCTCTGTGAAGACTTGCTTTTGATGGGAGTTTGGTTTTTTTAAAACGTTTGCAGGATAGATAAAGGGTGAGTAACAAATTTAGGAGAGTATAAGTAAGAAAATGATCAGCCAAGTAGAGTTATACTAGTAATGATTGAAGCTTTAACCATATATTGTTGTGATATTATTAAGACGAAGTTTTAGGTTAAACATCTGTATTGGAAAAGGACAGGGAAGGTGAACCTACATTAAATAAAGCTTAAAATTCAAAATTACAAAATTAAAAAACACAATTTTGCCCCAAATTTTTTTTTTGGGCGTTTTTTCTATTTCTGATTTGAAATGATAGGAAGTGTACCATGTTCATTAAAGTTATAAACTTGGGATTCAGTTTACACATTTCGCCCAATTGGGCGGTTTTTTCTATTTCTATATTGAAAATGATAGGAGGTGTAACCTATGTAAAATTATAACTTGGGATTCAGTTTTAAACATTTGCGGCCATTGGGCGTTTTTTCTATTTTCTTTATTTGAAAATGACAGTAAGGTGTAACCTATGTTAAATGAAGCTTATAATTTGGGGATCAGTTTTAACACATTTGCGGCCAATTGGGCGTTTTTTTTTTTTTTTTTTTTTTTTTTTAAGGTATTTCTTTAATTCTGCTGTTTAAATTAAAGTTTATAACTTGGGATTCAGTTTTAACACATTTTGAGCCCATGGGCGGTTTTTTTATATTTTCTTTATTTGAAATGACGGAAGGTGTAACTATGTTAATTTATTAAAGCTTATAACTTGGGGATTCAGTTTTAACACATTTTGCGCCCACATGGGCGTTTTTTCTATTTTCTTATTTTGAAATGACAGAAGGTGTAACCTATGTGTAAATTGAAGCTTATAACTTGGGGCTTCAGTTGTTTTATCAATTTTAAGCCCAATTGGGCGTTTTTTTTAAAAAAGTACAATTTAAGAAATCTACTGAGTGCTTATTCTATGTTAAATTAAAGTTATAACTCGGGGGGGATTCAGTTTTAACACATTTTGCGCACAATTGGGAGTTTTTTCATTTCTTTGATTTGAAATGACAGGAAGGTGTAACAGTATGTTAAATTAAAAGGCTTATCCTTGTGGGGGATTCAATTTAACAACATTTTTGCGCCCAATTGGGCGTTTTTTCTATTTCTTTATTTGAATGACAGGAAGGGGTAGCATATGTTAAATTAAAGCTTATACACTGGGGATTCAGTTTTAACACATTTTGCGCCCATTGGGCGTTTTTTCTATTTAATGATAGGAAGGTGTAACCTATGTTCAATTAAAGTTTATAACTTGGGGATTCAGTTTTAACACATTTTGCGCCCCAATTGGGGTTTTTTCTATTTCTTTATTTGAAATGACATGAAGGTGTAACCTAGTTAAATTAAAGCTTATAACTGCGGGATCAGTTTAAAACACATTTTGCTGCCCAATTGTGCGTTTTTTCTATTTTCTTTATTTGAAAATGATGGAAGCCTAACCTATTGTGAAATTAAAGCTATAAACTTGGGGATTTATTTTAACACATTTGCGGCCCAATTGGGCGTTTTTTCTATTTTCTTTTATTGAAGATAGGAAGTCGTTAACCTATGTTAAATTAAGCTTATAACTTGGGGAGGATTCAGTTTTAACACATTTTGCGCCCAATTGGGCGTTTTTCTTATTTTCTTTATTTGAAATGACAGGAAGGTGTAACCTATGTTTAATTAAAGCTTATAACTGGGATTCAGTTTTAACACATTTTGCGCCCAATTGGGCGTTTTTTCTATTTTCTTTATTTGAAATGATAGGAAGCGTAACTATGTTAAATTAAAGCTTATAACTTGGGGATCAGTTTAACAAATTTTGCGCCCAATTGGGCGGTTTTTTTCTATTTTCTTTATTTGAAATGAAGCAGGTGTAACTATGTTAAATTAAAGCTTTATAAATTGGGATTCAGTTTTAACACATTTTGCGCCCAATTGGTCGTTTTTTTCTATTTTCTTTATTGAAAATGACAGGAAGGTTGTTCAGGGGAAGGTGTAACCTATGTTAATATAAAGCTTAGGAAACTATGTGAGGTCAAATGTCACCCCCCACACCAAGGTCTAAGGTCAACGGGAGGTATCAAGTTGTAAACAAGGTGAATGGTTCTAATGCAATCTTATGCTCATTGCTATCAAACATCTACTTTTAATTCAGTTATAGATTTCTTTTTATTACAGGTTTCTGTAATAAAAGTGCAACTTAAAACTAGAAAAAACCATCTACTCCTGGGGTAAGCTTTTTATGTTGTTCCTATTTCTTGAAAATTATGCCTGGCGACCCGACAGTTTTTTTAAATACGGTTTTTAAATAAAAATTGCACAATTTTTTTTTTAATCTTGGCAACCAACCCATAATTTACAATTTTTAAAAAAATTTACACAAAAAAGATTAATAAAAAATCCAAAAACCAGAAGTAACAAAACAACTACAACACGTAAAATACAATTAATGCATGTCATTATTTCTTCCAATTTCTTCCAGTTTTACCCAATTTCTTCCAGTTTTTTTCCAATTCCTTCCATTTTTTCCCAATTTCTTCCAGTTTATTCCAGAAGAAACTAGAAGAAACACTTTTTTCCAGTTTCTTCCATTCTTCCGGGAAAAAACAGACTTCTTCCGTAAGTTTGTGTTTGTCATCACAAAATGAGCCATGTATTGTAAGAAAAAAGAGTAGACCAGTGGGTTAATTAATCACAGAAATAATAAGTCTTTTCACATATTACAGGCCTATCTAAAATTACATTGGATATAGTCACAGAGGTGTAACAGAGTAGTAGTCCCATTTCCTGATAATCCAAAATTTGAACTGACAGGAAGGCCAAATTTTAGCGTAGCGTCCAGTGAAGCTCCGGCGAACGCATTTTCTTACGTGATTTTAGGGTACAAGACCCCTTCTTCAATAAATTGGTACTTAAAACTTGGGTTTTTAATGCAGTTTTACCTTTATCAATAACAATTTGACCTCAGAAATTGAAAAAAAATAGAATTTTTTTTTTTTTTTTACATTTCCAGATTTTTTATTTATGGCCCAAAATCCGGAAATCCAGGAATTTCCGGAAAAGTTACACCTCTGTAGTCAGAGTAACTATTGCAATTCTTTTTTAAATTTATAAATAATGGGTTTTTTTGTTTTGTTTTTTTAATGAAATTACAGCTTTTTAACATGCCAAAATATATAACATGTACTGGAGTGTAACAGATTATACAAAATGTAAAATATATGTTTTAATATATGTTTACGTCTCTCACATGACTGACTTTGATGTCATCTGATCTCTATAAATTATTTATATCAATAAATTCATATATTGAAATTAAAGTGGAATTATTGCCAAATGCCTTAATTTAAGCTGTAAAATGGACAAAAAATATTTGGTTTCAGAGCAACATATTTGAAATTATATTTTTTGCTTTATTTTAACAAAAAATATTTTTATTTTGCTATTAGGGTTTTTTTAAGGGTCAACATATCTTAACAGGGACTACATGTCAACTCCCCCATTTTATTTTCCAATTATCGCTGCTTAAGTTGGGTCATTTGTTACGATTACATACCGCACCATGCGAGTCCTGCGTATGTAGGTTAATTTGTGATGTAATGCCACCATATCCAGACAAAGTCGCCAGCAGTGTTTTTATTATAAGAAAATTGTCTTTTATTGCAGGAGATTGATATGTGGCCAGTGGGAAACATGCAATGTTAGCTACACTACCGAGGTAGAAAAAACTAAATGGCTGCCTTTTCAAAAAAGATCTGATGGTTAAAGCATTCAGTCCCAATTGCAAGCCTGACACCAAACCCTAACCTTAACTCTAACTGCCAGCCAGACACTAAACTGCAAGCCTGACACTAAACCACAACCTTAAAGTGACAGGAGGAGATTTTTTTAGGATACAATTTCTCTCAAATTTTATTGATCGGTAGTAGACCATTACCGAGAACGTTTCCAAGGTTTATTATAGACAAACAGGTGCAAAAGAAAACGCCAAACATTTTTTGACACTTGACTGCTATCGTAATCATCCCATAGAAAACCATGCTTGGACTTTGTCGTGCGACAGAACTACTAAATCATCATCTTATACATAAAGACGGCGGAATTCGGCTTATTCTATCCAGGTGTGATCTAATAATGGTAAGCATTTCAATATGTAAAACAACAAGGGTCAAGAAAACTGGGGGTGCGGCTTCATGAACATCTACCCCTCCTCCTCCACCTCGTGTCTCTTTAAAGAAATATGTCATGATCGAATATTGGAAATTGGTATGGATGGAAAGCTTAAGTAAAAGTCGATTACAATAAATCAAAATAAGTGAAAACTGTCCACATGTTAGTATTGTGCCCTTTTAATTTTCTGCCCAATCGCTTACTCGAAACGATCCGACAGATCCACATCGCAGGCAAAATGGTGACGTCAAAGTGATGACCATCCATAATTACGTCGTTGTGACATCTATCGCGGTTGCACTAAAATAATAAAAAACAACGAAATGAAACACCCAAATATGTCATTCGTAACTTATTTTTCGGTAAATTTCTTATTACTTTCATTAATACATCAATTTTACAGGTCAGCAATCACAATCGAGTCAAACAATGTTTTGGTCATCACTTGACGTCACGAGGAGAGCAAAATTAAATTGGGCGCTTTTGATAATGAAGCCGTGGCGAATCATCCGCCCGTTTTCTTCGTGATGTAAAAAAGCAAAAATTAAAGCCTCTATTTTTGTAATTTACATCAAATTGTATTATTTTTTCGGGACAGTGTATGTATGGATGATGTCGATATATTTTATGAATGTAAGTCAAACTGAAGCTTGACAAAAAATCTGAATATTTCCTTTAAAGGTAATTCCGAGATTTCCCAAGGATTGGCGTCCTCAAATTTTCTGACAAATCATGGTTTTTGGGGACCATATACATAATGCTTGTCCACATGACCAATCACTGTGTGAAATAGCTAAGATCAAATACAATGTCCTTCATATGAGGAAATCACAAACTTTTTTTTAAATCCTGGATTTTTGTTCCTATGGTGACTGTTATTATACAAAAAAAGTTTACTGCATCAAAACAAACCAGAGCATCAATGATTCAGTAGCCTCCTATATTGATGCCATCAAAGACAAACAACAAACACTTAAAGTACCTTAATATTATTTAACAATAGAAAATGGGAACAATTAATACCAATTTTGTTATACTTTTATAAGCCAGGTTTTTGGCGTCTATAGTATATACCTGAGTATTAATTCACATCTGAGATGAAACTTACAGCCAAAAATGTTGTTTTTATATGTATGATAATACAAAGGCGCCTTTAATCATTGCAAAATTTAAATGGTTCTTCATTGTCATACTTAAATTTAATATAAAATTGATGTGAACCCCAACTAAATATGCCACACTATCTGAGGCTTTTTTTTAAATTCATTTTCAATTATATGGATTCAAGTGATGTAGGCTTATACAATAGCCAATCATGGAGGAGGCCTATGTAAAAAACTTTAAGACTTAACAATGTATTTTTAGCTTACATGTACCCAGAACCACAAAATATGAGCCTGTCCATACAAAGACCCCAAAACCCATACTATGCATTAGAAAGTTTGCCATGGTCTGCAAGCAAAACATATTTTTAGTTCAGCATACTTGGTAATGAATTAAATATAACATCTATAAGAAAAACTTTTAAAACTTTGTTAACTTTTATATCAATAAAACAGGTTATTCAATAAAACAAAACTTAAATTTATTAAAAATTTTTGTTATGTGTGTGCGTAGGTCTACAATATTACAGTTTGATTAATTGAAATGATATAGTTTTGTAAGTAGCTTTGAGGAAGCATTGCAGTTACAATATGCCTACTTGATTTTTCAAACAATGCATGCTACAAGAATGGGAAAATAATAAACATGCACCATACTTTTGATCATGTTAATCAACGCACTCAATAGAATACCTTTTCCTCTAAAATGTGATTGATTTCATAAAGTACTTTAGATGTGAGGTAATATTAATTTATCGTGGTTTAATTTCTGTTAAAAATCTGTTAAACTTGTTATCTTTAATTTGTTTAAAACACTTCAAAGAGTAACATGTCAAGACAAGTGGGGTTTTTAACCTAACTAAAACCATTCACAGCAATTGCAATACAACTTTCCAAGCTCAAGTGTAAAATGAAAAATAGGAGTAGAAATTATGTTTCTTATTTGATAATGATATGACAATAAAACTATAGGTGTGAAAGACAAAGTACTCTCTAGTAATTAATTAGTCATTTGTCTTTTACACTATATCTAATTTGCCACATTAAATAAGAAACATAATTTAACAAGGAAGAGGTCCTTACAATCTGTCCTAATGAATTTAGCTTCTGACTAAACAACTAGATTTAAGTGTTATTATTTTGCATACCTGAACTCTTTAACCCTTAGGAGGAGAAGGTATTAGTATTTAAGGACACACCACCACTATTGTGTCTAAGGTGTGTTCTATTGGGACCATTTACCTTACCGGAAAAGGACTGATAAATGGATTAAAAATGTGCCCAAAACTGCACCTCCCTACTATTTACCCGGTAAATCCATCCCGGCAAAAATTTTCCTTCATCGAGTAAGGAAAATAGCGGTGTCACTATAACCGGTAACGCCAATAGAAACACACTCTAGCCGTTCCGCGACAGTACGCATGCAAGCAAGGAAACGCAATTGATAATACAGCGTGATTACGATCGACGATAGGCCCTACGTGTGGAGTGTAGACTGAGAGATGAGGGTATATTCGGCCCTGGATTCGGCGGTGCCTCCTTGATCTACGTACATCGCTTCTCGCCGCTTGTACACGACAGTAACCTTCGAACCCTTCTTGACGTTCACAACAGTTAAAACCCATCTACCCATCATTTTGCCTCTGAATTTGGACTGTAAATGTCAAATTGACATCAATCCATCCTACTACGCAATCCCTCCATATTTTTGTTTGAAAAAGTCAACCCCCACCGCAACGCTTTGCGTGCCCTCATTGTACGACGTTTGGCGGCAAAGTTTTTATGTGGAGTTGATCGAGAGCACCAGGTAGTATTTACCGGTAACATAGCGTCCCAATAGAAACTACCGTTTATCCACCTTTTTTATCCTTGCTCTTTTCCCGGTAAGAGATTGCCCGTAATGAGGAGCTTTCAATAGAAACCCGCTTATACAGTGTCATGAAAGATACTTTATTTATTATTAGGGGTGATTTTAGATCTATGCTTCTTTGAAACTTGATGATATGGTGTGATGAACTATAGTGGGTTTCACACTTCTCCATTGCTGACGTACAATTAATTTTTCATTTAGGCCGCAGGAAGTCATTGCTATTCAGTCAAGTGTTTTTCACACTAACTTAAAGTTTTACTTCTTTTTATCTTATTTATATAAACTGATTAAAAGTCTATCATGTGAAAGCTTTTTTTTGCACATCTTTATAATGCATTACCAGGCATTAAAATTCACACCTTAAATAACTGAAAATACCATCTTCCTATGTAATACAAATGCGCCTGTAAATCACAATAGCAAATTACAATACAATGGTTCTTCTTATCATGCATAGTTGAAAAGATTATGATGTGAACTCCTGCAAAATGCACCTGACTCTGAGCCTTTATTTTGTTTTTGTCTTTGTAAAATAAATTCATTTTTTCATGCGACAAGGACTTAAGGTGATTAGGCACATCATATGCCATCATGTAGGCCTACTGCAACCTTATACCTACGGTGTAATTCCATTAGTAAGTTATTTTTAAACAAAAGTTTTTTATTTTTTTCAATTGTAAATGAAAAAACATTTAAATCAATACTTGAAATTGATATAATATCCCTTAGTCACTATGAGCTAGTAAATCTCATTCCCTTGACACAGTTCAGTAGCTTCATTCACCAATTATTTAGAAAATACACCCCGGTTTTTTTGTATGAGAAATGATCCAATCACACAAGGTCAGTTCATGTCAAATGTATAGACAAGTACAAAGCACTGGAACTGTGTTCCTTGGTAGATGACTTATTGTAACTCATAGTGATTATTTCCCATGTTCAATTCAAGGAACAACATTTTTTCTGGTTATATTTTAGTGTCAATAATTTAATCTGCAAGGTGAACCTAATGGATGTATACTCCAGGTGTCGATGAATTTTGCAAATGAGCTGTTAATCCCTTAAACATGCAGTTTAATTGAGAGTAACTCCGCACTTCGATCTTTGGTTTCGTCGTTCCTTTCCTCTAATCTCACTCTAACTTTGCATGTACTTGACTTCATAAACTGTTTTGTCAAATGCTAGGACTATTATGTCTGTGCAAATCACTCATTAATGTTTGCTTTAAACCAATGATGGTAAAATCATGTCTCAAATCACAATTTTAAGCATACATTGTTTACAACCATCTCAATTCCAACAGGCCATGCTCAGTTCAGTTATCTGCCTTTCATCAATGTCAAAAGGAAGTAAGTGTCTGGTATGTAGAATGGTGGGTATTCACAACTTTGTAAAAAAATCCTAATATTCATCAATGTAACTTGACAATATAAACCGTTTCTCAATCAACCACTGGCACTTCAATTAGGCTTAATTTCATTCATCCCACTGATAATACTAGACAATGTTTTAAGACTTTTTATCCATAAGTAATGGATTAAATAACACTTTTCCTATTCAGTCTATGTGACAAGACAAGGTTATACATACTCTACATATTGTTTACCTTGCCCATAAGAGACAACAAGTGTGCATATTTTAACCTTGGCTCCAATGCATAATAAGGCCCACTGGGATTGGTTGGACGTCCAGTTGATTTTATAGACTGGATCAACAAGTACAACGTATTAGCATACAACTATAATTAGTGCTATTTTGAACCATTGTGTGAACATTGAATTTGCCATGAATGAGATGGGGCAAACCACACAGCACTCTTTGGCTAATTCGCCCACAACTAGAGTCCTAGATGAAAAATGACTTGAAACATAACCACTGTTAGTTTAAAGCAATAAAAGTTGAAATGAAAACAAGTAGGGTCAAGTGAAGACCACAATTGATATTACTATAGCGGCAGCCACTGAATGTCCAAGACAACCCCAACTGTGAAATGGAGTGCTAATTGAGTTGATAACAACAACTATCATCAGAGGTAAACTTGTTTAAATTTACTGGCAAGTGGTTTATTAGCTAAGGCTGCAAATGCATGCCTCTCTAGGCAGCATTGATAATGCATGGCTTCCAGCTTCACCAGCATGCTTTGACATTATAGTACAACAGACAAACAATCACCAATTAAAATTTTGCTACCAACACAATTCAAAAGCCAAAAACACAAACGCCCGAACAAAGCCCCAAAACGCACATCTGCTCAGATTTTAAAAATCCACAACATAACTTTTCAAAGAAATGTCATTATTGCATACATGCAAGTTTCAAAAGATTGGACAAGATAGAGACCTAGTATATGAGAGAACATTGGGTTGCCTACTCTAATTTGCTACGTGATGACAAAGCCTATAGTATAGGCTAAAAAGTCCTCATTCACTCAAACTTGGAGTTGAGCATTTTTGGTCACTATCTTTTTAGTTCACTTCACTATTTTTATTAAAAAACTGTATCCACTTAAATGAGTATCACCTCAACACCTATTTGTTCACCCATGAACTTGGCCATCAGAAAACTTAAAAACAACCCTTATGGGTTTAGTTAGAATATTTGCTCCACCCCACTGAAATAAGAATCGAGAAAAACATTCTAAAAAGTAGCGTTTTCTTCAAGGTCTTTATTCTCTCCAGCAACACTTTGATGAACCACAATTTCAAAGTGAAATGCATGAACTTTTACAGCACCGGCTAAACAAAACTCTAAACGGCAAACGGCAACAACGGCAGCTATACCCAGACGCTCATACCCAATTACAGTAGGCTGGTCCCATTTTTTGGCTTGAAATGTTATATCACTGCCAGTGCTTCTTTACATCTGTTAAACTCAGCTGCTCTACTACAATTTGCATAGGGACATTCGCAAGGTCTAATCAGTTAATTTTTGTTAACTCATTCATGTTTATGATTTTTGATTAAGCAGTATTTGGCATGAAATGACAACATCCGAGGGGTCGCAGGCAACAAGGTCTTCCATCTACAGGCCAAAGCACCCCTGTACCAACATGCCAAATGACAAATATTTTAAGAGTTCAAAACAACCTGATTGTTGGACAACTCAATTAGCTCATAAATCATATAGTGAAAGGTTCCCTTCATTCCGAACATGACTAATTCGTTTTTGGTGATATTGTTGTAGTGAATATCTTTTTTAAAGAAGTGGGAATGGTATCCTTGAGCCACAATTGCTTGTTTGAAGTAGGTGACTTGTAATCGTTCTGGGTGATGCCCTCCAGTTGACCTTTTCGGATTATTATCCAGGTCAGTCCCAGATCCAGGTTGTGTTTTCTTACCGCTCTTTTTGTATCCTTCAGAGGTTGTTTGGAGTCCATCCCACAATGCCCATTTTTTGGGAAATTACACCCTAATAAGGTCAGTAAGTTATCCCACAGAAATCCTAATCTAAACACATAAAAACCACAGACGTTATCACTTATTTGAGCCCACAAAGTACTAGTACATAGGTAATTTTAGCATGATCATATATACAGACCTGTCCAAAAAAACCCATACACAAAGATTTAATTTTTTTGGCAGAACTTCAGTCATCTCACTTGGACTTTTAACTCATTTTTTATGGGTGTTCCAGCTTTCATATGATTTTTAGTTGGTGAAATTTGGGGGTCTGGTTCAGGGGTTATGTCCAATTATCTGAGACACTTGAAAAACCTGTTGGGCCAGTTTCAGCTATCCTGATACCAAGACAGTTGCCATTGAAAATCTACTTCAAGACATTCTTTATTGGAAATTAAAACAAAAAAATGGTATAAAGTGCTGCTTCTTGTGATATAACATATTTGATAACTTTATAATATCGCAATTGCCAATAAATACATGTAGCATTGGGAAATTCAATTCCAAAGAATCTTGTTGTCTCAGCCTTACTCCAGGTTTCAGCAGAAGGTAGAACCATAAAAACACCTTTGTTGAAAGTAAACTGAGACCTTTTGAACACCAACCACCCTTTCCTTTATTGTTCCTTGTTCAACACTTGTTTCTTCATTATGTTCCTCCCTGGCATCTCGGAGGGAGTGGTGAATAGGGGAAGGGTAAATTGTCCCTCCACATTAGAGCGTTGTCCGCACATTTGTCCTCCAACAGACACTTGTGGCTGTTCCATTAGTTTCAGCAGTCAAATTCACAAAATGTTCATGGATTTCATGATTATTGTCCCCCTGAGAGTGAGGCACCCATTTTCCCCACAACATAATATTTGGTGCTTTCAATGTTTGAAAAATAATATATTGATTAGTTCAATGCATGATAATACATTCACTCTGATCTGCACAATGTTCTTTTGTTTGAAGAACGGTTAATCTCACAATGATGTTACCTGCCTTATACCTTTAGTTTACCGAACCGTCAAGGGAAACTGGCCCAAGTGGTATTTTATCCTCCGTGTTCAATTGACAATATCTCCGGTTAATAGGGTCCATCAAATTGGACGGAATAAAAGTGAGGATTTAGCTTAGGAACTAGTCTACCAACTAAAGTCAAAATATCTCGCAGAAATAAACAGTTTATATTTTTAATAATTTTTACTTTGATTGTATAGTTTTTATTGGGACAGTCTGTATCTTGTGGTTCTTAAATTTTTTGAACACTTATCCCGAAGTTCTGACATGTGTTTAGTACATTATAGTATAGGCACATTGCAATGCATCATGGGATTGTTAAGAATATAAGACCGGGATCACACGAAATTGACAACCCTTAAGAATATAATGTAGTATTACTACAATATTTTGTATGTGTGATCGCAAACTTTCGTATTGCAATTGTGTCCCAATCAGTCAATATCCAAGAATATATTCATAATGTCCAAGAAATTATGAGCCGGAGAAGAGTGTCGCCTACTTTTGCGATTCACCTTTCCTTCACTCACTGCACAAGTTAACTTCCAATGACCTTTGACCTTGGTATGTGCCCTAACCCTACCATGATATGCAAGTGTCTATGGTTGACCTATGACCTGAGTTGGTGGCAATTGGGAGATAAGGTGTTCACACACAAGCAATTTGAAAATGGTTAATCAAAACTTAAACACAAACACAAACACACACATACACACATGCAGAATTTGGATTAGTATGTTAGTATGTTGTTCCTTCAAATACTTGCAGGCAACACAAAACACAGACTAGCCTTGATCCACAAGGTTTCAGAGTTGACATCTAATTAGGTCATATCTTGTCAAAGACACCTTCAAATTACCTTCACCAGCCGGGACAGTGTTGAGCATGAAGTGGCTTAAGGCCGAGTAAAGCGAGGTGTCTTTGCGCGCAGAGGCAAACTTCTGTGCAAGCATCGTGTCAATCAAAGTATATGTATCGTAAGGGGGAAATGTGCACCCTCAATAATTGCTTGTGCAAACGTCATCTGTCATTCACAACCTCTTTTTAACCCTAATTATCCAATCAGTTGCCAGGATAGTTATAAAGGATTTATCATGGAAAATATAAAGCTAAAGAATAACAAAACACACAATTTGCAAAAAGGCTTTGCTTTCCACTCACCGAGGAGAGGGCGCTATAGCACATCATGTACAGGCAGATGATGGCGGCCAAGCCTCTTTCAATATAGCAACTCACCAAAACGAATCAAATATAGATTACAGAAATACAGACACAAACTACAAACCAATTGATGTGGGTCAGTCATGGGTATTCCCATAACCCACAATATTTTAATCTTGTGATGGTGTTTGTTGTTTTTTTACTACTACAACCTCGCAGGCTCGCCCTCATCCTCATCTGTTATTCATAAAAAAAAAATCAGAAATAACCCTTACAGTGGAGTTGATTCTTCGGCTCCAACTGCTTTGGAATAACAAAATATTTCTTTACAACATGCCAATTTCACTTTTACATGTTAAACCAATGTTGTCAAAATTTGGGATTTCTTGGCCGCCACCGCCTAGTGGTAGACGTTTCATATAGAAGTCCCATTGATGCAAATGAGGTATTACAATTGTTTCTGTCCGTCTGTGCGTTTAATGACGTTGTGCATTAGCACTTGACGGAATGAATGGCAATGCCTCATTTGCATCAGTGGGACTTCTATATGAAACGTCTACCTGCCTAGTACAGAGATGTATAGGGAATCTAAAAACAAAAAGCAAAGTTTTGATTAAAGGCTAACTTGGTCAACAATATTTTTTTAAGTCTATTGATTCCTATACATGGGTCAAACAAAATCAAAGACTTATTTCACTTTAATACTACTGGACACATGGTAAAATATTAAAACATAGCAGCCTTTCTGTGCGTGACGTGAACATTGCCAGAACATACTTGAATTACCAGTGTATAATCCTAGTTTCTGTATTATTCAAAGAATTTAAACTAAAACTAGCTGATATATCGCAACTTGAAGTTGAAGAATATCAATAAAGAGTTCATTCTGCCCTAAGCCTAACTAAACACCCATAAATTTATCGCGATGTGATAATTTATTCAAGCAGACGGACTGTGCACGGACCAATGATCCTGTCGGTGTACGTAAGGGCCTAGAGCAAGGAGCAGACGGCATCGTCCTAGTACATCATTTGCCATTCGCTTGGATCTTGACTTTTCTTGGAGGGGCTCTGAAGGTCATCCAGTTTCCATATCAAGAGTTTTCGCTGTTCGAATTCTTGACAGGGAGGGCATAAAATTTGAGGTGGGGGACTGGGGCATTTCAAGGAAGAGGTGGGCAGGCTGCCCCCTATGGAGAATCAATTTCCAATTGGGAAGTGGTCATGCATAAGGAATAATTATCTAATCTAATCCTTTATTGTATTGTACCGTCAGGGATGCAAGGGGCCTGAGCAGGAGAAAAGCTCGAACATCCTGAAAATGTGTGAATTTGGGCTTAAAGGAAAATGTCAAGACTTTTTTGACAAGCTCCAGTTTTGACTTACGTTCATAAAATATATGTACATACATCACCAATTCCCGAAAAAATCAAACAATTTGATGTAAAATTAACAAAATAGAGGCAATTTTTGCTTTTTGACATACGAAGAAAACAGGCGGATTTTTCGCCACAGCTTGATTGATCAAAAGCGCCCATTTTGCTCTCCTTGTGACGTCAAAGTGATGACCAAAACATCGTGTTGACCTCGAATTGTTATTTTGCTGACACTGTAATATTGATGGATTAATGAAAGTAATAATAAAATTTGAAAATAAGTTACAAAATACATATTTTGTTTCATTTCGTTGTGTTTTAATTATTATTGATATAAAAACACATCGATCGCAGTTATAGGAAAGTGCAACACTGCGATAATGATGGTCACAACGACGTAAATTATGGATGGTCATCACTTTGAACCGTCACCATTTGCCTGCGATGTGGATTTGTCGGAATCGTTTTCGAGTAGCTTATTGGGCGGAAAATTAAAGGCAAATACTCACAAATGTGGACAATTTTCAACTTGTAATCTACGTTACTTAAAACTTTCCATCCATACCAAATTTTCCAAATATTCAGAATCATGACATATTTCCTTTAAGACTCCCAAACCGGGCTGAAAAATTGCAGAAACGTAAGCCGTGAATTTGCACAATTTTGCCTGAAGTCACAATCTCTGTACCGTTTACCTATGATGTACTGTGAAATGACAGATTTTAAAGTACAGTTGGCACAATAGGATCTCGGCATGTTTTTCGATCAGTATTGTGATTAAGTCCGATAATTTTGAAAGTCTTCAAAATGTACATTTTGTTGCCCAGGTCTTTGCTTCGTTCTTTAACGACCTTGCTTGTAAAGGTGTTTAAAATGGGCTGAGATAGAATCCCCTAACGGGCCTCCCCCATTTCATGTGTCTTGTTTTTGTTTATTTTTGTTATGTGAATGGAATAAATTTGATTGATTGTGACCCAACACCAACAGGTAATTTGTCTGCCCGGGTACCCTAAACAATTTTATTTTGGGGGGTACCCGAATCACACAATTTGGCACCAAATGATTTTAAAAAAAACATTCCTTTACTTTTTACTTAATTTCACGCACATCTTAAACAACCATTCTATCATAATTAGTGGAACTAACAATATGAAAATATGTAACATTACAAATATTAGCAGTACTTGACCCATTTGCATCTTATAAAGTTCAGTCCTCCTCCCAAATGGTATGTAGCCAAGTTCTGAGGTTTAAAGGGGTCATGGGGTAATTAGTTTTTCAATTTGTTGAATTCTGGCCTGTAGATATTGTAACAGATTGTAGAACGTGGGTGTCAAAATAAAGGCGCATTTCATGATTCCAGCACCAGAGCAACCTTCTGTTTTATTCATGGTTCACTAGATATCATTGAGAAAAGCTTATTCATAAAATTTTAGCTGATTCTGATCTTGCGGTTTTGTGTTATGAGCAATTGCTCATTTCCTACTGTGCTGTAATTTATGTCCATTTACAGACAGAAAATACAAAATTGCAAATTTCTTACAGATACACCAAATTTGTACGTAAGATTAGGTAACATGGATTACTAAGGCTAACGGTTCAGATGAATAAAAATCTCAACTTGTTTTTAAATAAGTCGGAGGGGCGGGGGGAACGAGGTTGTGGATCACGAAATGCCCCTTTAAATGAGTTTAAATTAAACTTGATATGCGAGTAACCCGGAAGAGGAATGCAGTCCTGCGTAGACCAAGCTTGGTCGGGCAGGTACCTGGGTTCCCGGATATTTGTCACAGCCCTAAAGTTGGTTAAACTATGTATACATAGTATACTATACAATGTTGTCCATTAAAGCTGACCTTTTAAAGGGGGATGGGCCCGATTTAAGGATATGAGTTTCATCTTGATAGATTGGCCTTCACTCCAAAACCCCACCTGTAAGTTCCGCGCCGCTGTTTTCAATCCGTTTTAATACGAGAGCTGAAAACGTGATTTTCTAAGCCCCATAGAGTACTGTGGTTAGCCTTAATATTGGGGGGGTCGACCAAAATAGGGCACATTTTCGCTCATAACTTCCAAACCAAACAACCTTTGGCTCTAAAATTTCACAGGGTAACTAAGAAAATAGCAGCTTTCTTCTGATAACCAAAATGTTGACCACTCCTTCCGGTAAAATCTGGGGCTTCTGGGACGAGGTATTAGCGATCGGGCCATGGACCTTTAATGTTGTCCATTAAATTTGTTGTCACTGAAGTTTTCATCCTCGTAGAATGGCTTTTTTCTTTTCACCCCAAAACCCCATCGGTAAAGGTTTTGTATCGATATATCAATCTATTTTGATGTGAGAGTTAAAATCATGATTTTTAAGCCCATAGAGTGCTATGAGGAAGGAGAGTAGGAGGGTTGGTTTGAGGATGGAGGATGCATTGAATCGGGTGAAGTGGAAGGATGGAGTAAGGGCAGTTAGGCCATGGCCCTTAAATTGGGCTTTCTTGTTTAAATCACTTGATTGTATTCATTGAAATTCATCCAAAATTCATATTTAATTATTCTGATCAAGGATAATACTAGTTAATAACCATTACATAAACTGAATGGGAACCATATGTGCATGAAAATGACCCTTTTCATTAAAGGGATTAGCAGCGATAATGCGAGAGAATCGAAAAAATGTGGAAATTTTGAAACGAAACCACCAAATAGTGAAAAAAAAAAGGATTTGAGGTATTGTCATACCGTCTCCCGCAAATAGACATACAGCGACAGCATCTCAAAATCTGCACTAAACAGCTGATTGTGGTTAACACCAGTACAAAATAACCCAAGATCAATAAGTTTGTGTTTGAGGTCAAACTGTATTGATCACAGTGCACATATCCCGGGACAATATCACGCTGAAAATCTGTGCTAACAGCGGGAAAGGCTTTTTTGATCTCAAATCGGAATTTTGAACACACGTATAGAAATTACGAAATCAGATAAAAGCCACTGCCTTGTCTTTAATACACGGATTTCAGGCCAAACACTTGCAGGTTAAAGTTCGCATATCCATGCAGTAACAAAAATATAAAAATATGAATTTTGATGATTTTTTCGATGTTTGATTAGCAAATCCTGCTAATCCCTTTAATATGGACGAAATTTAGGGAAAAGGGTCAAATTATAACAAAAAAGAGATGAAAATGCGAATTTTTGGTCAACCCCAACCCCCGTCAGTGCACCACTGAAATAATGGTTAGTTAGGGGGCGACACAATAACAGCTGGGTGATTAGCAGCATTGAAGTCCTGCCTGGTGTAGGAAATGTTTTGAGCGCAACTCTTAGTTTTCTTAAAATCAATGAAGAATTCAAAAGCGCCTTATCCCAACCTAGAGGGTGTATTGATTCCAATCCCCAATGCACCAGTTTTGGCAATTTACCTGAATAGGGCCATGTGATCCCACAAAAATCCTCATTCTAACACATAAAAATCGTGACTTTTGTACTCATTTCAACCCACAAAACGTAAGTACTTAGGGAATTTTTCGCACATGTGATCATGAAATGTCTTGTGGTTCTTGAACT
Source organism: Ophioderma brevispina (assembly GCA_023653785.1). Lineage (NCBI taxonomy): Eukaryota > Metazoa > Echinodermata > Ophiuroidea > Amphilepidida > Ophiodermatidae > Ophioderma > Ophioderma brevispina. Next base: position 44,629 of record JAMKCH010029989.1, read on the forward strand.
TTTCAAACACCTTTGTTTATGTTATCCCTAATACTACTGTGTTTTTTAGTACAGTACACTATAGGCATATTGCAATTCTGATGGGATTGATTCAAAACGGCCTCTAATCCCAACCCATAAATAAGATATTGCAATGTACAAAGTGCTCAGGAGCAGAGCAAAGGCCACATCCCTTAAGTTTTGAAGGATATCAAACAAACCATAACACAGTCACTAAAAAGTTTTCATTTTGGACCTGCCTTTTAACCGTATTTGTAAGTTAATTTATCTAAGATAAGGGTGGTTGTCAATTTGCCTAACAACCAAGCCGTATTTGCCTTTTGGTCTATTCAGCACTTCATCAATCTTACGTTAAAGCATTACCTCTAAGAGGGATGGACATTACGTGCCCAAGTACCCTTATGAAATTCATCCCGGTAATAACGATAGGTGTTCGTCATCTGAACGACTCCAGGCGTCCTCTTCTAAGGTTGTCCTTACGTAAACCGATTTGCATACGAGGGGGAAGGTTTTGTATCGAGGCTCCAGTTTGCTCCCATAATAAGGAAAGGGGAAATAGTGGGATATAGTGTGTTCACTGTAAGATTAAAACATGACCTTTGACAATAAAGGGGAAATAGTGGGATATAGTGTGTTCACTGTAAGATTAAAACATGACCTTTGACAATAAAGGGGAAATAGTGGCCTATAGTGTGTTCACTGTAAGATAAACATGACCTTTGATAAAGTACATCGAGATACCACTAGTGAAGATCAAGGTCATAATGCAACACTGGGAGTTACATATTCTATAGAAGTTCTAGTTGTATTTTGGCCACTATGGAGCCTATACTCCAACAAATATGTTGTAGCATATTTGTAGAATATAGTGGCCAAAAAAAATGGGGGTCATTTTCAACATTATAACTGAACCAAGGTATTGGTTTCTCTCACAAACAGATTTCTCATTAAGCATAAAACATACACAGCTAAAAGGTCAATTGACATGGCTTGAAGTATTTTTACCTTGTCAAGATTCTTTAACACAATAGTGTAACACTATTCCAGTAATGATTGATAACAATAAAAAGTGCACTTCAGATGCATTCAAATTGGCTTTTTCATTTGGAATCACTACCACCCCCTGCAGAGGAGCTCATCTTCCACAGTATATATTTCAAAGACCTTTAAGCTTCTCTTACCATGTCTCTGATGGCTTAATAATATCTGACATAGGTTAGAAACCGAATCAAATCGGCCGGTAGACCTCCCAAAAGAAAATGACAGCAATTCTAACAGTGTCTCTGATTGGTTTCAGTTACATGATATACAGCAAGGTTAAAAACCCTGGGTAAACAATCAAATAGACCTTCTAAAATTATTTCCACATAATTTATTCTGGATTTTGAGGAGTGAGACAAAAATTCAGTATATTGGCTTTGGGGATATCAGCAGTGAACATGGTGGGGAATCTAGGAAGCTCCTCGGGGAAATTGACTTATTTGGAGGAACATTTTGATTTTTGAGACAAAAGAGATACATAAGAAATGGTGGGAAAATTATTGGAAAGGTGACTATCTTCCCAGGAAAATATGGCATTTTTCTTCCTGGCTTGAGCTAATGGTGAGAACAACCTCATAGCATGTATTGGAGCACTGACTACAATACAGTACTTTGTTGCAAATATCATCTAGTAAATATTTGTGAGTACACTGCCATCTCTCAAACCCAATAAAGTAACACGAGAAACACACAAAAAAGACCTGACTAAAATGCAGTGTGCTCGGGAAGGCAGGCGCCAGTGCCGTAAGTGAAAATAAGTTAAGACCAGTTGATACGCACACTTGAGACACTTATGATGCTGCCCGGTACGCGTGTGTTAATAAGGTAGTGGAAAGGTTGTTTTACTGACGGAAGGAATGCGTGGCTTAACAAAATAACACTGCCCTATGGAGTAGGATGACATGACTCTTTTTTTTAATCAACAATGTGGGGGATAGGAAAATAGCTGACCCTCATGGTAATTAAGTGGGGCACCTACTCCCTTTTAACGGAAAATGCAGCGAGTCTCTTGGAAATTAACAGAAAAGCAAGGCACGGCTTTGCAGTAGTGGTGCATCATAATGGCTTATCACATTTTGATGAGATTTAAAAGAAACTTTCAAACTAATTTTTGAAGATCTGGCACACATGGGAGTCAATGTTTATGATTCCAATTTTCTTGTTTTGTTTTTTAATTTTGTTTTCTTTTCCTTTTTTTTTATTTAATTTTGTTTTCTTTTTACTTTTTTTATCTCATTTTCTTTTTCTTTTTTGTGTGTGATTTTTTTCTTTTTATTAGGGGGACAACAAAAAGGGTTGTCGGAGAAGATCACAGACAGCTTAAAATTTGCATTTTGGCATGGTTTCCATGTTTTTGAGGATTTTTAGGATGATTGTTTTAGTGATCTTTTGGTCATAAAAAGGTGACTGCAAATCTTTATATGTCCCATTGATATCTTCTGAACAACTTTTTTGGTTTGTTTGTCAATTGTTTGTCTATTTGTTCTCATATTAGTTTGCAATTGCATAATAGTCAATAGCCTATATATTAGGCAGAAAAAATATGTTTGTTTGTTGTAACAGAGAAAAAATATCAGGGTCGGTCGGTTGGCAAGGTTTTTTATTTTTATATCTTCTCAATGTTTTACTCTAAAATGAATACAAGATGCTACTATTTAAGCTTTTTTTCAATGACAGCAAAGATCTTTTATTTTACTTGTTGTAGTTGCTTTGTTGTATTGTTAGTTTTTCGTCTTTGTGTTGGTAAAAAAAAAAATAATTGTGGATGAAATATGGTCGGTGTCCCGCCCAATCTTTTTTTTATTTGTGCTAATTTGCATAAAAACTTTGAGTCGGCAGGTTTTTTAGGGTCGGTCGGGTTACGCCAAACAAACCATTTTTATGCCTACCGTACAGAACATCAACATTAACACCCATATTTTAGTTTGGCGTAATGCGAGAGAAGTCAGCCAAAATATTTTGCAAATGAGACAGAAAAATACAAGGTTTTTAACGATACCAAAAATCTCCTGTCTGATGGTGTCAGTGGTGGGGTCAAGACTGAGATAGTGCCCCTTTCAGCAGAAAATCTTTTCCACTCACCCTGAGAAATGCGTAATCAGAAAACCTATTCTATTCACCACGAGAAATACAATCATTTTTAACACCGTATCAATTTGGACTAGATCTACACAAAAATAGGCCCCTTAGACTAAGGACACAAACTGGTTACATAAGTAACAGAGAGACACCCTTCTCCAGCAATAAGTGCATGTAAGCTCGGACAAGCGTTTGGAATGGTACTTAAAGACCACTATCAGTGAGTTGCTAAATCAGCAATTGAGTGACTTCATGAGTTACCTATAAGATGGTTGTACGTATCTGTGCATACGGTCCTTGAACATTTTTCAAGGGGCATGAGGCTGTTCCAAATTAATTCAATACCCACTATGGAAAGCATGACCAGTGTGTCTCCCATATAGGTGTATTGAATTCACTTGGAACACATGTCCGAGGCATGACCAATGCATGGGTGTCACATGGCCTGCACCTTACACATTTTAAGTGTTAATTCCCAAGTCTCAATGATGATTCAATGTTCTTGATGTCAATAGTTAACATAACCTGTTCAGACATTCATGTTTACTTCTTATGTAGTGGCGTACACGATTGGTCAATACGCATCACATGACCGTGTATAAACAAGCGTTTATGCATGGCCATCGTGATGAACGCGGGGAGTGGTAAAAATCGTGCAATTTTAGGCCAAATTTGATATTTAATGATTTAAAAGAGGCATGACCCGATTTACGTATAAAGTTTTCATCTTGATAGAATGGCCTTCACCACCAAACCCCCCTGTTGTTAAGTTTCGCATTGATATTTCAACCCATTTTGATGTGAGAGCTAAAAACATCATTTTTTAATCCCCATAAGAGCACCCTGTAAAATTAATACTGGTCGACCAAAATGAGGCACATTTTCACTCATAACATCCAAACCAAACATGCTGTGGCCCTAAGATTTCACAGACCTCACTGTCTTCTATCATGTAGCTAATGGTTTGTGGCTCTCCACACAATCGCAGTTTGATGAAAGTTCCACATCGATCTTGTGAAGGAAGTGCTTTGAATGGCCCAATGCCAGTTTTGAGTCTGTTGAGGTTGACCCATGCTTTCCTATCAAGGTCACAGCCTTTGGGCTGTTGGGAAAAGGGTGGGGTCCATTGGGTAACCTAGGCCCCCCTCCTCCAGCTGGATACAAGAGCAGACTCTTGAAGGGAGGGGTCAGGGAAAGCCTCCCTTCCCTTTACTGGCTAATGTGACCTCTCCCATTTGAAGCCCTTTCCTTCAGAAAATGTCTTCTAAAATCCGTCTCTTCTTCAGCTTATTTTCGCACACTAGACAATAACAAGCGCAATCATAAATAAAGCTATTAGAGAGCGCTTGAAAATTACAACCTGCTTTTCCGACTGTTAACCATTTACGTGCATGTTTTAAGGAAGGTGGCAAATGACAAGAAATCAGTTTTACTCATGGAAAGTATCGGCCCACCACTACCCCACCCCCATTTTAATCAGATTTGAATTCAACTCAAAGAGGTCATATTTTGGTCCAAAAACAAAGCGGAAAATGGCAGATCTGCGATAAATTCTCATACCTGATGTACATGTGCTGTTCTTTCAAAGCCTCATTGAAGGATCAATATTGGAAGGATATTCTGAGGAAATCGTAAGTCCATTTACTTGTGTGTACTAAGTAGCCTTTTGTGATATTAATACCAGTACGTGTCACCATAACATTTGAATAAGACTGTCTCTCATGATTTCTCTAAGTGTTTTATTTTTTAACCAAGTCAGTAATACTAACAAAAACAATGCTTGTCATTTGATTTCACGATATTCCACAACAGGCAAAACAGGAATTGACCGTGACGTACATGGACACTGGACAAAACCGACAGAATGGTCAACATCATTCATAACAAGAAAATAAGAAAAACTTACCTAATGGTAGTGAGTGGTGCAACATAGAGGCAGGTCGACAAAATATGCGGAGAGAAAAGAAGGAAAACAAAAATAAGTGCCGATTAGTAAAACTTGCTCACTGAAGACAACTTGTATAATGGTAAGGCCAAGAAAAAAACAAGTTTGTCTCAGAAAACCGAACACATTTTGTTTAAAATTGGTCTTTTAGTGCACTTTTTTTTTAAGGTTTTTACACACTTGAAAGATTTTTTTTTAATTTCCAGGGGAAAAAATGAAAATTTGGCTGCTTTGTAGCTGAAAAATTTGGAAAAAGCGGGGCCAATATGCAATATTTTTTTTTTAAATCCTGAATTTTGTATTGGCATTTTTTCTTTTTAAAAAAAGGGCATTTCGCATTAGCATTTTTTACATTTCTTCTAAGACAAACTTTTTTCGCCCAATGTCTTATGAATTATATGTATCAAAGGTGGCTTATAAAAACAACACTGAATTTGATAATGTACCAATATATCCACTAATCTTGTAAAGACGCATCAAAATTTTGTTGCTAAATGTGAAAGGACGGCGAGTGATACGTTCACTCCTTTTTGAGTGAATACTTAGTAGAACAGAAAATAGTGAAAGTGCCACTCAAAAAACACGGTCCTCGGAACGCTTGTGTCGCCTGCCATCACGTTTGTGAATGATAGGCTTCACATGACCTTTGACTTGCTATGTGACCTTTGACCTCAAACAAATGAGGGATTGCATGTAAACTCCCAGAAACAAGCTTGGTTCCAATTGCAACTTAAACTTTCGAATGAGGAACAATTTTACATTTTCAGGCCTATTCTTACAACTGACCTCACATGGACCTTTGGACTTGGTATGGGACCTGTGACCTCATCAACAAAGGGGGGGATGTCATGTTGCACCTGTGACCGAATGTGGTTTTAAATCAATCGAAGTAAGTATGTGGATATTACAGCAAAGTTAACCCTTTTCACAACAACAGCATCAACAAACAGACACAGTTGTCTTTGGCCTTAAGGCAGGCCGGGACAAAGGCGACACAAAAAAGGAGTGACGTTCACTTTAATTCAATCTTTAAAGAGTTAAAATGGAGTACAACACATTTTAGAGTGGGTTTCAACTCTCACTCTTTTTGGAGTGAAAGTTCAGTGATTTCTCTCTTTTTGGATTGATTAACAACAAATACAACTATTTTTGATGTGGTTTACACTTTTTTGAGGAATAAGATTCACTCGGTTTCACTCTTTAAATTAGAAGAAGTGACGGGGTAATGTAAAATTTGGCCAGAAAAAAGTTGAAAATTCCTCCTCCTCCCTTGCATAAATAATGACCACTGCCTTATAGAATAGGTTTTTTTTATCGGCATCCTCTTCCACAAACTCAACACTTTGTGACTGTCCAAAGCTAATGGTTAGAAACATCAAGTTCTAGCATGCCAGCACATTTCACATGTTTATCGTGCCCAAAAAGGTCTTTGTTTCCGTGAATCCCCAGCAAAAGCATGTTTTTCTTGTCGTCATGTTTATCTACAGACTTCCCAACGGTATACCCTGGTTAAGACATCATAAGAAGATTATATATGTAAAATCACATCCAGCTATTCACTACAAGTCACACTCTAAAAGCTCACTCTGTAACGGACACTCTTCGTAATCGTATACAAAAGAAACACACTGCGATGATAAGAATGTATTGAAACATGTTGTTCTGTAACAAGTTGGTGATATTATGATCCGACACGACTGCTGGTCAGCATGTTCTTTGTATCAAGTCACCCTTTTGAGGGGATCAGCCAGCCTGCTTTGTGGTCAGTCACTATTCATTTGAATTTTGTGGTTAGAGGGTAGTAAACACATAATATAGGCTGGTATTCTGAAAGGGAGTTTAACTTTAGACCTGGGTTTAAACCAGGGTTACAGGGGTAGAAATTCATCGTTGTGTGCGAGAATCAGTCTTGATTCCCCAAAACAAATTTTGCGGGAATCATCTAATTCACTACTGTGTTAAGTTCTAAAGTTTACGAGAATCAACATTGATTCACGCAAATCAGTTTACGAGAATCTTTGCGAGAATCGATTCTCGGATTCTCGCCCAAATTCTAGCCCTGGGTTACGCGGAGTCCTACAAGAGTGGACCTTTTTCCTTCCAACATACTCTAAAAATGTGCTTTAATGAGAATTCTTCATGGATGGGCCAGAACAGCCCATTCATGAGGAATTTTCTCATCTGTTACACATAACTTTCACCGTATTTTGAAAGAAAAAAGGTCCACTCTTGTATGGCTTACCCTGGTTTAAACCCAAGACTAAAGTTAGACTCCATTTCAGAATACCAGCCATTGAGAGCAGGGATTGATTAAACACCACTTGCAGAGAATATAATTTTTTCAAATGTGCTTCAAACTAACACACCAAATCTCCTCCCTACACTTACCCATTTATGAAGGTACCAAAAATACTCATTTAAACCTTGGAAATCCCCATAATTGTGGTGTAAACCTGGTTGCCAATGAAGTTTACGTTTCCTACGAGTACTTTACAACATTCACATTGACCTCATTTGACCTCTAGATGACCCTTGACCTGAACTAGATGACCCTTGACCTGAAATGCTCACTTATCTCAGGTCCCTCTGCTGTCAATCTTGTGCTATTTTATCAACATAGCTATTTCCCATCATTTAATCAAACGAATGAAGTGCAAACTTTGAGAGTTTAGCCTGTGACGGGTATCGGTAATTGACGAAGGGTATCATCGGTAATTGATGTCGCGTGAAAACATGATTGTACGTTACTTTGTCTTGTACAGCTCATTAATAAAGTGCTTGTGACCTGCCTGCTTAGAAATTGTGTTATACGTTATAATTTTATGCTACAGATATTGATTGGTCAAACTCTGGGAAACATGAGGATTTTTTAGCTCTTCCACTGGTTACCTGCACCCCCCCAAAAAAACCCTATTTATACCAAGCGCAGTTAATGGGCTGGTCCACTACTTATCTGCACCACTCCTGGGGAAGAATATAAGTCTTCCACTGGGGGGTATGAATTTCAAATGGAACAGCCATTTGGATGACTTAATTCACGGGGGGGGGGGAGTATATGGAATAAAACTGGAAAAGCCCAATGAAGTTTGACTCCAGGATAGTGCACAAATTTGTTTTGTAAGCAAATGATCGTGGAAACAATTAAAGCAGGTCTGATGTCATTGGCCATGCCTATTGTTCGCCATCTAATTTTCCCCTTTAAATAGAGCCATGTTCAGACAAGCACTACCCTTAAAGGGATCCTTACCTAAAGACTAACTGGGCACTAACACAGTTATCCCTTAGTTGTGTCCACAGAAGGATCTAAGCAAAACATTGTGTCAGCTTTCCCTCAAGTCACCAGGACTGATTGCAAGACTTCGGGCATGTATTGACCCCATCCTACAAGTGCAATGCACTGTGAAGACTCAGAGGTTAAGACTCAATAGGTCAAGAGTTTAAAAGTTTGGAGATCTCTCATCTCAAGCACATTATAGCTTTTATGATAAGAATGCTGAAGATTAGTGGAGAAGAGAGATGATATTACATCAGTGTTGTGAATATTATGCTATTTTTATGTAATCATGTGCAGTCCAGTGAATGGAGCACTGAACTTGTGATCTCAAGGTAGGGGGGTTGAGTCCTGCTGCAGCAAGTTGGTCCTAAGCTGAATGGCCCTATCCCATGTGTATGAGAGATTGAATCGCAGTCCTCTCTTTTTGTTGAGTGATGATGTTTCAACTCTCTCCCAGATGGCTTCTTTAACCCTACGCCAGTGCCATCGTTCCTCCTTGTCCAGAATTATGGTACCCAATAAGTCTATAGGATGTCCAGTTTCTTTGATATGTAAGAACACAGCAGAGTTTTGGGCCTCGTTGGTACTGGCCCTCTGGTGCTGATTCTCGATTTTGGAGCTTGTTTTGTAGAACAGTATTTCCCTGCACACACTATTCCATACACAAGATTAGAGTGTGGGATAGGGCCATTCAGTTAATTCCTAGTCGTCTCTCATCACATGACCAATCCAGCGCGTCCATTTAAATCTAAATGACTGTCATTGGAAAGTGCACTGTTTTGCAGCAGGGTTAATCCACTAACCCCTGACAGATTTTGAAGTCAATAATTTATTCCAATATTATCATAATAGTACTAAGATTTATTGAACAAAGATTTAAAAGGCAATTTTGTAATGTCGTAGGCTGCCGTAGAAAATGCACGTAAGATTTCCATAAATTACCGTTTGGAAATTCCAAATGCCCAAATCGAGCAGGTCGTGTCCTCCCCCCCCCCCCCGAAAAAGTTGCCTAATAATGCACATTGTCCTCTCAAACTACTGAAGTTTGTCCTTTCAGTTTGTTCGTTTTAAGAAATTGAGCACACCACTGCAACCAAAAGGTGCTGTTCTCAGCTGTCAATTTTCTTCGATACATTCCAGTCACAAGCAGAAGCTTAGAAGTTTGCATATCTGATAACAAATTCCGAGGGACTGACCATTACTTTAAAGGTGCAACGAGAGATTTTGAGACACCCAAATATTGTGTCATAATAGTAATTTCATATAGATTAGACACCCAATAGATTTCTTACCTTGTATTGGCAACAGAAATGTCTTAAAAGAGAGAAAGAGGGTGATTTTGATTTGCTTATATTTCAATGTAAAACATAGGCTGAATTTCGTATTTGCTCCTATACAAAATTAGAAATTTAATAATTTTTGTACCCAAGAAACATTTCTCAGCTTAATCCTTTCTGATGGGGATATTTTTGATGGAAAGCTTTACATCAGGGCAAAAATCAGTACATTCTATTTTTTTAGGGACACCTGATATGTGAAATCTCTCGTTGCACCTTTAACCCCCTGGAGTTTACCAGCCGATTTTATTGGTTCTGCATAGAGTTATATGAGGTATTTAGAAGGTCTATTTTGATTGGCTACTCAGAGGTTATATCATGTTAAATCATATAATGAGCCAATCAGAGATACTATAAGAAAAGGGGTTAATATCCTGACAAGTAGGTGATGGCAGTGGCGATTCACAGAGTCGCGGTTTCGCACACCTGAGATCACTTACTTAACTAACCATGCAATTCATTTTCCAACTCGAACATGACTGCAGTGGTGATTTCGGGATAATAGCCGTAAAATAATTTGAATTTTAATGAATCTGTCATTGCATTTAGATAAATGAGGGAGAGTTAATGAGTTGATAAAGATATTTATCACAGTTGGGAGATTGGACCAGCTAATCACTCAAACAGTTTGCTCAGAAACAGGTCATCAACACAACACACTTTCAAAAGAGATTGTCAACAACTTCTGGTCTGAGAGCATGTACTATAATTGTGTTCTCAACATTCACATGTCATTGAAGTTTTAAATTGGTTTGATTTGGAAAAATTCACCCTGTAGGGACGGTATGACCTTTGACCTCATAATGTGTGCAGATAGCCTAATTGGCATTAATTATGATTTCTGGTTGACTGCGCATGTGCAGGTCAGATTCACGGGTGAGGTCAGGAGTCCTATATATGACAAACAAATTGATGTCGCTTTGTTCTTAGAAGGACAATCAACCTTGAAGATCTTTTTATCGCTTCCATTCTTGACCATTTTTAGCTCTTTTCAAGTGCATGGTGTGCAGTCAGAGTTCTTTTACTCGGTACCTGAACTTGCGAACCTGGCTTTTCCAAGTTCTTGCTCTTACTGTACTATCACTATGAGGCAAGGCATGCTAATCTACCAAGGGCTCAGTTCAGTAATCTTTGAGTGCACATGTTAACAACAACTGACCATGCATGCTCTGGGTATCATAAATTATAAAAAACAGGGGGGTGTACTTGCTCAATATACCGGTGAATGATAACTATTGAACTGTGCCATGGGAATTGAGATTTTATTAGCTCATAGTGTATGTCAAATCGAAGAGTCTATGAATAGATTCTGGATATATTTGATGATTGGAGAATTTTATTTTCTTTTGTTGAACAGCTTGGAATACCATACAATACAGTTTTCCACACAGTTTGTGGCATCTCTAGTATAGCTATGGGTCCCTATTTTGACAATAATTGGTATAGATGTGGGTCCTACTTCCAGACTCTCGGGAGGAACATCCCTACCCGGGACCATGATTCTCTACATCCTCATCTCGATGGCATTTTTTTCTCCGAGTTCCTGTGTGCATTGCCCATCACTTGCAATTTCAAAACCAATCACTTGAGCATGACCTGGACAGAATTAACCCCCTACCACCTTTCTTACAGTATCTGATTGGCTCATTAGCTGATATAACATGATATAACCACTGAGTAACCATCGAAATAGACTTTCTATATATTATCTTGGAAACCTTTTCACTTTTCTTACCATGTCTCTGATTGGTTAAACATTGGATTATATGATGTATTTAGCCAATCAAATAGGCCAGTAGACCTCAGAGGGTTAACCTCAAAACTCTCTTCATCAGAAGGCATCTCTTGGCGACATCTTGAAAGAGACTGCATTATTTATTCCCTTGCAATACTTCACAATGAGGTTTACCCTATTTACTTCCTGTCATCGGTACATACAGGTAGCTGTCAACTAGGATGGCTGACTATCAGTAGAGCTGTCAAGTTTGTAATTTTTAAGGTCATTATACTTTGTGTTTAGGTTTGTATGGAAAATGGGTGAGTAGTGTGAATGTGAGTAATTGTTTGTATGGACATGGGTGAGTATGTGGGCAATTTCTTTGTGCATGTGAGTACTGTGTGCAATTAAGAGTGAGCCGAGGAGTGAGCGGGGTGGGGGGGCTGCAGGCGGGCGGGGGAGGAAAATGACTTGCAACTTGACGATCACTGCAAAAAAAGGAGGTACGGTATTTGTTTTTGTTTTAGATCTAGCTGCCTTTCCTCCCCGTAACCCAAAGGCAGGGTCCGCTCCAATTTTTTGAAAAGTTGGCAAAAAAATGGCATTTAGAGGGATTTAAGGGATGATACCTAAACATTGCGAACAACCCCAGCACTCCCTCCAGTTTGTTGTGCCAATTCTTCCTGACAATGTACCATATCAAAAATGGATTGCTTGAGCAAGGACCCAGATAGACTTAACCTGATCAAGACTCTCACCACGAGGCAACCCTCCTGGTGCACCTTTCTGAGCGGCAGTGGGGTGGGAGTGAGGTGGCGGGCATGGTGGAGTTGTGGCCGCAGTGTGGGAGTGGGGGTCGGCAGTGGTGGGAGTGGTGGCAAAGCAAGTGGTGGAGTGTGGGCGGAGTGGTGGTGTGGTGGCTGCAGTGGTGGGAGTGGTGTCGGGTCAGTAGTGTGGATTGTGTGGTCGGCAGTGTGTTGTAGGTTTTTGTCTTCAATTTTTTTGATTGTTTTGCTTCCTTGTTGTTATTTTTTTCTCCGTTTCCTTTGTATTTTTTTCAACATTTTTAGTGTTGGCCGCATTGGAGTGCTGGCAGCAGTGGGAGTGCTGGCAGCAGTGGGAGTGCTGGCAGCAGTTGGGAGCGGTTTCAGCATTTGGAAGCGTGGCAGCAGTGGGAGCGGTGGCAGCAGTGGTAGTGTTACAGCATGTGGGATGGCGGCAAGCAGTGGGAGTGGTTTGCAGCATTGAAGGTGGTTGGCAGCAGTGCAGGTGATGTTGCGATTATGGTGTGTATTGGCAGTGGGTATGGAATAACTCTTTTACCTGTTTCGTGAATCCATGTTTATTAAACCGCTGAGTCCTTTTATCTCAGATCAACTATCCATGTCGCTTCCCCACACTGCATGCCTTCCCCTTGGAGGTTTTTTTTCCCAGTACTGATGTTACTCGTTAGAGATTAAACATGGCTAAATTGACAGTACTGGCCACAAACTTTCATTTTAAAGAATGTTTCATCTCTAGCGACTCACATGACTCCTGACTTTACAAAAACCTCCATTGGAAGCAATGCTTGTGGGAAGCTACTGAATTCTCTTCAGTGGATTAGGTGTTTGGAATAATATGGAATGGGTGGGTTGGGTGGTGAGTACGGAAGTGGGGTTTATTAAGGTGGAGAGGTGGTGGTGTCAGGTGGGAGGAAATGGTGAGATGGCAGTTACACACTTTGGTCTTTTACAATGCCCATATTGTGTTTTCCACATTCCCTAAACAAAAAGCATGAAAAGCTCAAGCCCATATGATCGATTGAATTTGTGATTTTTGAAAATAAATGCAGCTACTTTCTGCTTACTAGTCACCACAAGTGCAATTGCAACTCAATTATGATTAAAAATAAAAGGAATCATCTCTCTCAGAGTCATTGATTAGAAAAATGCAAAAAAAAGTTAAAAAAATAGTGACAGTGGTCTTCTTTAATATCTTCGTGAAATGGTCCCTTAGAGTCCCTTCAAGACTAAATTGACCAGATTATGTAAGGGTCCATAGGGTTTGTTTTGAATCATCCCCACAATGCATTGCATGTGCCTATACTGTAGCGTACAAACATACAATCATACTTAGAGATAAAAAGTTTCCAAAGTTTAAGACCACAGGACATGCATAACATGATAAAAAATAATTTCCTAGTACTAATGCTTTTGGGGTTGAAATGAGCCATACAAGTCAGGATTTTTCTTTGGTTTAGAATAGGATTTTTTGTGGGATCACTGACCCTGTTGGAGGTGACATTTTTCCTTAACTGGGCATTGTGGGAATTGACTCAATACACCCCCTCTGGTTAGGTCTAATACTCACCTGAAATTTTAAATTAAAACCCAAAGGGACCATGAGAAATTGTTGAAGAAGTTAACTTATGCAACTGTAATCCCATTGTAACAAAAGGGTTCACTTAATGGTCTTTTCCAATAGCCATCCACAATATAAAATACCTAGGCGATGATAAAATGTAGATAATAGTGAGAGGCGCTTTTTTTTATTGATGCTTGTTCCATTGTTCTTGGAATGTATAACGGTTATAGGCAGATGATAAGGGAAATTTTTCACTATTTAAACAGTCAGTTCAACATGTGTAGGCATGGCAAAGGAATCCAGGACAGAGCAAAACTTATCTAAAGATATACGTCTAAGGCCCTTTTTCCTTTTCATCATTAGCCATTGTTTCGTCTTTTGTTCAACTGTCCATTATAGTTACGAAAAGCGGTCAGAGACCGTTATCTCAACTTATGAAATTCATCACAACACATGCGTTATTTTTTTCCGAAAGTGGTCTCTGGACACCTCCGGAGAAAAATAACGTCTGATGAATATTCATAGTTAAACAATAAAGACAATTGACAAAGGAAAATTCTAGAAACACCTCGGCTCATGTGTACAAAATGAAGAAATAACAAATAGTGAACGAACCAATACTAAAGAGCTAATTGTGAACACAGACTGCCATCTAATTGTTGCTTATTCTTGTCGATGAAGATTAGCCAAAGTAGTGACTCAAGTTTATGCAAATTTCTTCTTCACTATTTTAAAGGGACAATCTGAAACAAATATTTGCCCCTTATTGTTGAAATAACAAGATGAAGAACAGGTGACTCAATACACAGCTTATTGGCGATTTGTCGGATTACCATCTGTTGGTTAGATAATACATTTATATCGGCAACGAATCAGCCAAGATAATTATTCAAAGTCATAGAAATCATCAGGTGACTCAATACAAAGCTCATTGTGATTGTCGGATTACATGACCTCTGATGGTTAGATAACATGTATATTCGACAACGGATCAGCAAACCACGTCCTGGAAACTTAGGTGGCTCAATACAAAAGCTTTTGTGATTGTCGGATAACCCTTCTGTTTTTAGCTAATACATGTATATTGACACGAATAAGCCAAGCTAGTGCTTAAAAAGTCCAGGGAATGTTCACACCAGACAATTTAAAAACAAAACCTGTTGCTTTTACCTTAAACTGGTAACAATTGCTAACCTCAACTCCAGATCACTGAATACGGGATTTAAAAAAATAAAATTGAGTGGAGAATACGATAAAAGGGAATTTCTGCTTTGTTTTCTTTTCTTTTAATACGCAATTGAGTGCTAAATAATAGCTATAAGACATACCTATTTAAGAATTGCCTAAAGATCGGTATCTTCTTTGCTATAACTTAGCCTGCCGTAACACAAGCAATCGGTAATGCAACCGCGTATAACTCGGTATCAAGATCTTTAATTAATTTCGTGGTGGTGTCAGAACCTGGGGTCAGATATACGTGTCAAAGGGTTATTTGAACTGAACCTACTTAATATCCAAACCTGCCCACTAAATAAACATTAGATAGCATTAACCAGCCAATAGGATAATCTTTCTCACAGATGGGGCCATTTCTAACTCAGATCGGGCTTTCCTTGACAATATTCTCTCTAGAAGAGTAAACCTATTATCGTCTAGACCTTGGTGTTAGACGTCCGCACAAGTGAACATAACAGTTCAATTGGTGTTTTTAATTAAGAAAAAACGGTATTTCTTGCTGCGTTCAAAATATTTTTAAAAACGAAATCTATTCTCAATTTTACTGAATAATTATAAAAAAAATCGATTTTCGTTCTTGTCACGACGTATATGTAAGATAAAGAATTCAAAACACACCGTTAAGAAAAATAATGGAGTTTTGATAAGGTCTGGCTTGCCTGTTAGACTCCGACCTAGCGGCGAGCCTTTCTAAAGGCTCGCCGCTAGGTCGGAGTCTAATAGGCTCACCAGACCTTATCAAAACACCATTATTTTTAATAACGGTGTGCTTCTCATCCTTTATCTATTACGTAATAGTCACTATGAGCCAAGATATTCTCAATTCTCATGACACAGTTCAGTCATTTCCATTCAATGATGTACTTACAAAATACAGCCACTGGCTTTGTGAGAACGATTCATGATACCCTGAATACATAAGGTCAATTCATGTTAATGCATACATGAACAAGGCGAACTTGTATTTACGCGATGCGTAAAATATGTCCCCGCCGAATTTCGCGATCATTTGGAAGTGACAACTTAACTGCACTAATTAAAAATTTGGATAATTAAAACATAACTCGTCCAAGAACTCCATCCATAACTCGCCAAAAAATAACTCTACAAAACATAATCGATGAACTCCACCCATAAGTCGCCAAAATAACTTAAGAATAACTAAAACTAAGAATAACTCACAAAAACTCTAAAACGTAATTCAAACAAAAAATATATAGCATAATAATAGTCTTTCATGAAAAAAATGTATGAAATTTGCATAACTAAACCGCACATATCATGTTCACACAAAAGATGTATGGCATAAGCCTTTCATGTAGCGAAGGAATTTTGTACATCCGATGCACCGTTTCAGCGAAACATTAATTGCGCATATTTAATTAGCGCATTTGCATACCTAAGCCGCACAACTAAACCACACATGTTCACACAAAAGATGTATGGCATAAGCCTTTCATGTAGCGAAGGAATTTTGCACATCCGATGTACCGTTTCAGCGAAACATTAATTGCGCATATTTAATTAGCTCATTTGCATACCTAAGCCACATATATATCATGCACTTTTAAAGTGCGAAACAATGCATGCCAAAATGTACTTCATGTGGCACAAGAATTTGCATATCTGATGTACCGTTTCAGTGATACATTAATTATGCATATTTAATTAGCTCATTTGCATACCTAAACCGCCTATACCACGCACTTTCAAATCGCAGAAATGATGCATGCCATAATGCACTTTCAAGAAGCGAAGGAATAATAGTCTTTCATGTAGCGAAGGAATTTTGCATATCCAATGTACCGTTTCAGTGATACATTATTAGCAATTTAAGTAGCTCATTGGCATACCTAAGCAACATATTGTTTTTTTTCATGCACTTTTAAAGTGGGAAAACAATGCATGCCAAGATATACGTCATGTGGCAAAAGAAATTTCATATCTAATCTACCGCTACCGTTTCAGGGATACATTAAATATGCATATATTTAAAAAGTTAGCTCATTTGCATACCTAAAAACCGTCTATATCACGCCACTAATTAAAATCGCAGAAACGAATGCATGCCATTATGACACTTCCATGAAGCAAGGATTATGTGTGCCCGATACTAGTGTTTCCAAGATACAGCATACAGGGTCCTTAACACATTTTTTCTCATCATGGACAGTGTCCAGTTAACAGTTTTTCTCACAGACAATCCCAGACTACGACATACGGAAACACGACGGAAGCCATTTTATGTCCCCTTTCCGAACTTGTGCGGTCGGCGGGGACAAGGGCGGGGACAACTATTCACTGAACTCTGTCCTTAGTGGATTAGAATACCATAGCTCATAGTGAGTGGGGACTGTAATGCACAGAGATCTCATGTGAGTGTGCAAATCTAGATAAAATTGTGAATTTTGGTATATAAGTTATGCATTGATAATAAAATATTTGATGGAAGCACTTGCCACACCCCTTTCATGGCCCCCAGCTTGGATTTCAAGGTTACACAAGGGTAAAAACTTTAAAATGTTCCGATTGTGTTGAAAAGCACACCATGATGTATGTCTGGTTACAAGATCCCAAAAAGATATAGTTTATACAACCTATGGTTTATAGTTTTGGAATTATGGGATAAAAACTAAAAATAGCAAAAAAAATCAATTTTGGTTTGTACAGGGGCAAAAGTTAAAAGTTGCTCCAATATTGGTCTTACCTTGGTGTAAGATATTCATGAGTTAGGCTAGAATAAAGACTCTTTTACGGAATAAAGCTCTACAATCCTTGTAATCATTTGATCCTCTTATAGAAGATTTCATGCTAGGCTAATTTCATGAGGTCTTACATAGAGGATGAACCCCAATTGTTGTAAAATGTGGTTCAAGTTGTTGGTTCAGCTCGTAGAATGAAATATAGGAAAAGTTTTAACTATCTTAGGTGCTTTCTTATTAACGAAAATGGCGAATAAAGTCAACAGCTATTGGCAGCTATTGGATTCTATTGACCTGTGACCTATTTTGTTGGATAATGTGAAAACTAAGCATAACAGATGTAAAGGCAAACTATTCCTTATTTCAATCCTTTAAGCTAGGGAAACAATTTGCACCACATATTACCTGAATCAAAACAACTTTTGACCCATGCAACACACCAAAATCACTTTTTTTCACCATTTTTTGTCTGGTATAACAGACAAAAAAGATTGTTGGGAGGCATGAAATTATTTTGGAACCAAAGGGTTATCACCGCCTTTCAAGTTGCTAAACCTTTCAAAATATATGTGAAAACATACAAAAAGAACTTTCCTAGGTCTATTTAAATTTGAAAGGTTCTTCATAGAACTTTTTAAGGTTCTTTATAGAACCTTAGCAGTGCTTAGGGTGAAAAATACAGGACAAAAAGGGTTCTATTTTGAACCTTTATTTCTAAAGGGCCAAGTCAACATTTTGGCCAAATTCTCACAATTTGCAATATGGTTGCACTGCCAACAATTGCCCGAGGCAATGTTTTCCCTATGCATTCATGGGAGAAAATTGACATCCAGAGCTTGCACTGTTAGAAAATTTTCTGTAAATTTAAGGAAATTTCTGGCAGCATAATTTCCAGACTGAGGGTAAATTTACAGAATTTCTGTCAATTAACAGGACTTTGACAGTAAATTACAGAAATTTGTCTCATATTATGGAAAAAATGTGTATTTTAACAGAATTTTCCGTAATTTAAAATTACGGAACGGGGAAAAAAAGTCTGGAAATTTTCTAAAACGGATTTTCCTTAAATTTACGGAAAATCTGTTTTCTTAATTTACGGAAATTTCTAACAGTGTGCGTAATACAAATATTACACAGGAACACTTTGCTGTATTTTGTTTGTCAATATACTGTATAAGTGGAAATTTTCGCGTACAGATATTTTTGCGATTTTAACAGTTTTGCCAAATGCGCGAGAATTTAATTTCATGGTATTGACATCAAGGCAATACAAATCTATTGGAAAAAGTTATTTTTGCGAGTTTTTATTTTCGCATTTTTAGGTTCACTCGTGAAATTCGCGAAAATAAAAACCTTGCGAAAATTTCCACTTATACAGTAATGGTTGGCTGCATGTGAATGCCACTAAAACAACTATTTACAATAAGTAAACCCTTTGCTTTCTTTGTAGTATTATTACCAATGAAATGCAAAACTTTAAATCAGTTATATTATGATAATGCTTTTAATAATTAAAGTTCAATAGAAGAGTTAATTTATTTCCTGTGAAAGCCAATAAAAATATTCAGTTTTTCTTTAGAACTCAAAAACAATCTTGATGGAGTTGGGCCCTTCTTTCAATGACGTATTCACTTAAGTTCCAAACAATTACAAAGTTTCATTATAAAATAATAAGTTCCGATATGTCAAAATACAAGTAATTTTTCATTTTGGTCACCATAAGTCTCATCTAGCATGATCACTTAAGACATAAGCAAACATACCCATGTACCAAATCAGCAAATTGTTAAATGTCTCCATAAACAATTTCACCCAGACAATATAAAAACACTTTGTTGCGACAATCTGTCAAAATACTATCGTCAATAGTCAGCAACTATTATTCAATTCTATACATATTACAAAAATGCTGATCTTGTGGGAAGAGCTGAGAATTTGCTTCGTAACGTGGTTTATACAAGCATTTACGATTATGCCTTTTATGCAAGTTCAAGGGCATGGTTACAAACCTCAAAATCTAGGCGACTAAGAATGCAAGAGAAGAGTGCTAATTTAGGCCAAAACTAGTAGCGGCGGCGCGAGCTTTGAAAAGTGCTCTATTTTGCAGAGTTCCCCCCCCCCGCCGCTCTCGGTACAAAACAAACACAACCACACCTTTATTTGAAGGATAAATTATGATATTTAGAAAAGATGCTTTGGCAGGAGCCTTCCTAGGCCGAAAATGCCTTAAGCGAAATTATTTTTTTTTTGAATTTTTTTAAAGTAAAAATATTACAATCTTTTTTTATGGTATCCTTTTTGTTATTGATATAGGTTTTATACATTGCCTAAAGGGTTCAGGTAATACTCGTTGTGGTGACATGTGGTAAAAAAGATATTTTTTTAGGAAAAGAGGTGATTTGGGGGTTAAAATTCTAGACCATTTATATATTGTACAAAACAGAAAATCTATAATATAAATGTCAGAGATTGATAGTATTGCATCATACTTAAAATCTGTTTTGCTAAGAAATTAATAAATCTTGATTTTTAAGTTTTTAGCTCACAAACGTGATTTTTGAACACCCTGCCACCAAAATTTTTGACCACAACCATCATTTTTTTAATTTATTACTATCTTTCAAATGAAGTGGTTGCGTTTTGTTGTACCGAGGGGAAGGGTGGTCGACAATTTTGCAGTCCAAACTGCTCCACTATAGGCTGATTTTACTTCTTTTTGACAAAACCACTGGGGTGGCCATGGATCCAAAGAATCCAGTAGGACATTGCCAATGAAGTTTGTCTATTTTCTCTAACATTACCGTTTACAGTATCTAGTGCTGCAAAATGGGTGCAAAATCACTGGTTTAATGAGAGCAAGAGGGAGATAAAATGATGATATCAATACAACCAAGACATATGAAGCAAGAATTGATTTTTGAACAATTACATTGGACTTAGAATTTGAACTCTGACCTCCGACATAGCAGTGTTTCACATTACAGAAACTCTGCATGTGTTACACTGATTGTAGTTAACAATGTTCCCGTATAAAGGATTTCATGTGACACTTCTTTGCCTATCCACAAGTCATTGGTGACGGCTTGTGGTGGTGTCAAGATTTATTCAGCTGAGTAAGCTGAACTAGGGCCATGTGTATCCAAGATACGGATGCTTCTAACATGGCCCATACGGATGCTCCTAACACGGCCCATACAGAAGCTCCTAATCATGACCATATGGATGCTCCTAACATGACCCATACAGACGCTCCTAACATGGCCCATACGGACGGTCCTAACATGGCCCATACGGACGCTACTAACATGGCCCAAATGGACGCTCCTCACATGGCCCATACGGATGCTAACATGGCCCATACGGACGCTAAAATGTCCCATATGGATGCTCCTAATATGGCCCATACATGCGCTCCTAACACGGCTCGACCATAACGAAGCATTGCTTTGTCATTTTAGCAAAAACGAGTGTTCATATTGATAAAAATACTGTATAACATGTAACTTTGAAATCTGAAAGACATTTGTCAAGCCAAACACAGAGTCACTATAAGTGCACCTTCAAATTTCAATCTTAATAGATCACCTCAAGCCTCAGACTTAATTCTTGATTTTAACCAAATCCCCTGACTCACACCCTATCCTAATCTCAATTTATCAATCTTAACTGTGATATGATTTTGAACCCTAATTCCACTACAGATTATGCCTCGACACCTTGCCTCATCCCGGAGCTTGTCGATGCATTTCCCAGCAACTTCAAAATTGAATTGCTAATCCTAACCAGTGCTGAACACGCTAAAAACCACTCAATGCCTAGTACTGCAGCCCACCGCATCAAGCTTGTACTCCATCAAGTTCTGCACCATCAATGTGCCACATAACTCCAGAGGGCACTCTTCATAAATTTCTAATGCCTCAGATTAAATGCAAACAGAGTCTTGGCACACACACACATGGCAAACTAATTTCCAGTTACACAGCAGCAGCAGTATCGCTCTCCAAATTCACGCAATTCCAAAATTTTTACCAATTAACCTCTTGTGTCTTTGGACAACAACAACATCAAGTCCAACCCTTCCCTTGCGAGGCTTGGGAGAGTCCGAACATTTTCTGTTCACAGATAGAGGGAACGGTGAGGCGGGCAAGGTAATGCGTGCGTTCATTGACCAGCGATAAAGTGCGAAATACAAGCCGGTCTGCTGATATCGCGTGTGATATTTCAGTTGCAATGCACTTGATGATACCATGTTGACAGGAGTTTACGCAATCCATAGTCAATTACTGTCAAGCAATTATTCCACCACCTACCTCTCTCATCAAAACACCAGCAAAACACCACAAAACAGTATCCTATTTATTCTAGTCTATTAAAGCTATATGATCTCCAGAAAGGCAAAAGAAAATGATCAAAGTACAAGTATTACCTGCTTGGCACTACCTGCAGGTCTAGTTATCTATCAGCATCTAAATCACTACACTATTAATCAGGGGTGTCCAACCTGCGGCCCGAGGGCTATTTGCGGCCCGTTAAGAGCTCTCATGCGGCCCGCGAGGTACGTCCCAGAAAAAAATAAAATATCTAATTTAAAAAATTTAGATATCTTAAAATTTAAATATCTTATATAATAGATTTAAAAAAGATGTCATTCTGAAACCAAATTTTACTAAAAATTGTAAGTCCAATTTCCTCAAAATAAAGCCAAAAGTCTTCCTAATTTGCTAAAAAGGTCAACAGGTCAACAAAAATGGAAAAATTGTGTTACATTTGACCCAATCTGCATCTCTGGTATTGCTATGGGTCCCTTTTTTGGCAAATATTGGTATAGATATGGGTCCTACTTCCAGACTTTTGTAGGCACGTCATAAAACAAACTTTAAGAGCTCTGATTACTTATTTGCAGCCTGCAATAGCTGTGCATACAACCAATGTGGCTCCTGCACCAAGAAGGTTGGACACCCCTGCACTTTTTTGATTACTTTTATTAATATAACTAGGTAGTCACCCGGCTTTCGTGTTAACTTGGCTTTCTTGCACAGCTAGATGACCTCTACATGACCTCTGACCCCCAATTTGTTCTGTGCTCAGGTGAGCAGTCATTTTGACCAAATTAGGTGGTAAAAGGACATTTATCTCTAAATGACCTTTGACCTTTTGGATCACACTGAAACCCTTATAACAAATGTCAGACTGTCCTCCCCTACCTTCATGCCAAATATCAGCCCCCATTATGTCAAAGCATAACAAAATGCATAGCTGGACACACAGATCTCTTTATTAGTAGTATAGATTAGACACCTTAGGGTTCATTAACATGAAACAGGTTTAAAATTAAATTTTGTCAACTTAGTTCTCATGTAAACAAGGATGATTTTTTAAAATCTTTCCCTAGAACAAAAGCAAGTGCATCCCCCCAAAAAAACAACATTATACTCAGTGGAAACAAGCAACCAGATTAGCTACATGCATAATCCTGATAGTGTCATCGTGTTTCATAAAAAATACATCGCAGTCCCCGGACCCGAGTTTGTCTGTATCGCGGTTGTGAATGGGGCCAAAGGTCACATGAGGTCACCAAGGTCATGAGGTCACCAACATGTCACCCTACCCCACCCCCTTCTTTCCACCAAGTTACATCATCATAGCCCTTACGGAACTCATACGGCATGCAATAAATTAAGGGTAAACATTTTGACCACAGACCCACACATACGACCAGAGCAATCCCGATGTGCCTTCGGCAATTCTTGCAGACGACACAAAAAACCCAGTGCATCTCCCAAAAAAGAGCATTACACTCAGTGGAAATAAGCAACCAGGTTAGCTACATACATTATAACCCTGATAGTGTTATCGTGTTTGATAAAAATGCCAGCTAACCTAGAACAGGCATCAAACGACTTTAGAAATAAATTGTAGAAAAAACATCAGCTGACACAATATTTTTGCTGCTTTAAGTCGGTGAATTACGAGACAATTTAGTTGTAACATTCTATGACTCTAGGTGCTTGTGTTTCTAGAAACTCATCTGTGTTTTACATTAAGGTTTCAACATGGAACAATTTCATGCACATATTAGACATAACCTGTATTCTTTAGGTCAAAAACATGACACTAATGATTTTGCATAATTGGAAAACAGTATTCTCTTTCTTCCTTTTAATAACATTTCAAAATTGGTGTGAATCAACATTACCATGGAAACACACACACAAGAAAGAATAGATGTTTTTAGTGCTGGAAAACTAGATACCTAATCAAATAATCATTCCGTAGCAGAACAACACAATCATATGTAATATTATGATTTCTATTTTCCCTTTGGTTAGATATTTGCCTGTGAACAATTATGACACATAATGCAGAGACAATTTTCTGCGAAAGACAACTTTAATAAAATGCCAACGGAATATTTTGACGCCATTTTCGGTGCGGTTTTTAAAAATGCATAAGAAATACAACTTATGAATTTTTTCACTTGGCATCAGGGTTAATGTCCTCCTTTGACATACCAATCTTTATTTGTAATTCTAAAATAAAAATGATCATATGAATAAGTAATTTGTATCCTTTCATTGTAGTAAGGATTCCAACAATACACAGGGGTATCTTCTATATAATAATACCGGTAGTCTGTCCGTCTGTCTGTCTGACCGCGTCTATTTTCTCGGAGACAGAGGGTCGCGCGTTCCTGAAACTTGGTGGGTTCTTGTGCCGCCTTGACCTTACCGAAGACCGAGTTTGTATTGGTTAGTGGATCAAAGGTCATCGGGGGTCATTCAAGGTCAAAGGAGGTCAAATGGGGTAAACGATGGTGTATGGACATGAAACTTGGTGGGGTCGATTGTTGATGCCGGGTCATTCAAGCCAGGTGATCGCGAAACCCGGGGACCGCCTAGTTTTCATTATTATTTTACCTCCATTCATTTAGCCCTCTGGACACAATATCTATCGGCATCTAAGCACTATTTTGATTGGTCACTTGGAAGGTAGTACAATGTAATGAGCAAATCAGAGATACTGTAAGAATGTTTGTATTAGTTACTCAGAGGGCTACTTTGTGTTGTGTCCTGTATTAGCCACATACTACATACCACAATCTCCAACCTAGCTATTCATGTCTTGGTTTAGCACATAATCACAAAATCTTGACCAAAAATACTAAATGTACTAGTAAAACCAAAGTTTTAAATCCGGTTTTGTCCCCGAAGCGGGGGTGGCCGGATTCACCTCACACTGGCAGCAACCACCCTTACTCCTTCCTTCCACTTCACCTGATTCAATGCATCCTCCATCCTCAACCCAACCCTCCTACTCTCCTCCACTTGCTTCTTCCATGTTTTCTTTGGACGTCCCCTCCTCCTCGAACCTCCCACCTCGATGTGTAACATGTTATTAACCCACTGGGCACTAACCTACCTATCTATTGACATCTAAGCACTACTTTGATTGGACATTTCGAAGGTAATATCATGAAATGAGCAAATCAGAAATACTGTATTAAGAATGCTGGTATGGTTTACACCAGAGGCTGTTTTGAATCAATCCCATGATGCATAGCAGTGTGCCTATACCGTACTGTACTAAACACATGTCAGTACTTAGGGATAAAAAGTGTTCCAAAAGTTTAAGAACCACAAGACATTTCATAATCGTGCAAAAAAATCCCCAAGTACTAACGATTTGTGGGCTAAAATTAATGTTAAAGTCAGGGTTTTTATGTGGTAAGAATAGTATTTTTGTGGAATCACATTACCTTATTGAGGTGAAATTTCCAAAAACTAGTGCATTGTGGGATTGACTCAATACACCCTCTGGGTTTACACAGTGGTATAAAAGCATTATTCTGATTGGTTACTCAGAGGGCTACTTTGTGTTGTGTCCTGTAATGAGCCAATCAGACAGATTGTATCATAGGTTTAAGTGCCCAGGTGGCTAAGCAATATTTCTCATTCCAAAACCATTAGATTTGGTGTAAGGTTGTTTTCAGATTGTTTTACGTAGATAACAGTAAAAAGTGCACTGAATGAGGCTCTGTATGGGCTATGGCATCACCTACAGTAAGCCCATGTCAATGACAAAAATACACAGTCTCGAACTCGGTCCTCTTGCTATCTAGGCATGAGATTTACCACTAGACCATAGGAGACTGGGTTTACGTGGATACCAGTAAAACAAGCGCTAATGTATTTTAGTCTTTATTCGTAAGATTTGTTTGATGAAACACAACTTTTGTTCCTCCACCAATTCAAGTGGATGAAGTTCATATAAAAGCTTGATCATTACTTTTCAATTACGTGTTTGAAAATATCATGCAGAACCGTGTTTTTATTGTCCAACATTCTTTGTCATTCAACTGTTAAGAGTTATTTTTAAACACTCCTTAGCCAGTCCGGACGCACCCAAGAATCACAACAAAATTCCAGGGAAATTTTTAACAATTGAGCATGTTTTTAAATCAAGTCAAACAAAATATGAAACGCCGAATTCCTCACAGCATATCCTCCATCGAAATTTCGAAGTCATCTCTTTCGATTTTTGGGAACAAGCTTAACAAAACAAGATTCAAATTTAACATTCCACAAATATAAACCATTTTTCCTCATAAAAATTGATACAATTTCAGTGTGATCACTAACCCTTTAAAAGGACCCTGGCCTGTAGCAGCAATCACCTCTGACAGAAAAAATACCTTTGCTTCACTCTTTCTGTTTACTTTTTGTTTTGGTTTACTTATTTTTTTTTTTTGTTTTGGTTTTTTGCCCCGAGTGTTTCTAGTTTCTGATGACTCGACTTTCATCACAGATTGCCTGCACATTACAGCAACCCCCAGGAACGCAGACGCCCTGCAAGAAAATGTTCCACTAAATAATAATACAACTGCCTTGCGAAAAAAAAAAAAAAAAAAAAATCAAGTGGATTCAAGTTCATATAAAAGCTTGATCATTACTTTTCAATTAAGTGTTTTGAAAATATCATGCAGGTGTTTTTATTGTCCAACATTCTTTGTCATTCAACTGTTAAGATTATTTTAAACACTCCTTACCAGTCGGAAGCACCCAAAGAATCACAACAAAATTCCAGGGAAATTTTACAATTGAGCATTTTTTAAATCAAGCAAACAAAATGAAACGCCGAATTCTCACAGCATATCCATCACATCGAATTCCAAGTCATCTCTTTAGATGTTTGGGAAACACTTAACAAAACCACAGATACAATTTTTTAAATTCCACAAAGATAACCATGTCTCAGTACATGGATACAATTTCAGTTGTCTTGTGATCAAAACCTTAACACATGCCTTCACAGCAATCACATTGACATGGAAAAACTCCTTGTGCTCAGCTCTTTTGTTTACTTGTGTTGGGTTTACTTATTTTGTTTTGTTGTTGGTTTTTTGCCCCCGAAAGTGTTCTAGTTTCTGAGACGCGAATATTTCTCACAGATTGCCTGCACATTACAGCAACCCCCAGGAACGCAGACGCCCTGCAAGAAAATGTTCCACTAAATAATAATACCAACTGCCTGCGCGCCCATAAGCTATAAATAGGACACAGCGGAATGGGTTTTAGTTGTCACGTCATCGGCTTGAAATACCGCACACCTGACTGGGGGCGCCAGCAGTCCACGGGTGACTACCCTTGGCACCGCACATCATGTTTCATTTTTCGCCAGTTTGAAATATCTTTTTGTGTGTGATTTTCATCCCCCGACCGATAATTGATTGTGTTCGGCATACTTTTTCTCATATTTATCAAGCGGTAAAAGATGTCGATTTCCATGTTGAATCTTTAACTCTTTCCTGTACAGCTGAAAAATTGAACGCAATTACTGTCAAATCGATTCTGGCATGACACAGATTCTACAAAAAGGTCAGAGGTCACACAGCCTTTGGACTAGGCATGTTGGTATTTCTTATGTTTTATTTCTCATGCAATGTCATAATACAGACACAATCAGACAACATCTTGATATTTTTAGACATTTTTTTTTTAACATTATGAATTTGTATTCATATGCGGATTGTTAATTTCCTCAAACAAATTGGCAACTGCTGGCGGAAATATGTATGGTTTCGAGAATGAGTCGTAATAGGCAACGGAGAGCAATAATGTGAGACAAAATATATACTATTTACAGCAAAAATATTGCCAATAGTGATAATACTTGGTGCTCATTTTTATTGATGGAATGTATAATTAAAGCAATATTAGCACATTTTTTGAAATTTTCAAAATTTTGACTCTTTTTGCAACAGTTACGTTGTGGATTGTTCTATGATCCTACTACCTTCGACGAGAATGCTAAAAAATGCGTATTTATCACAGAATAAGCGATTTTGTAATTAGAATTGGGATCCCAGATTGACTTAACGGCAGAGCTGGAAATGCTACGTTTATGTCCGTCCATGACGAAATAGAGCCACCTCGAGAAAATAACCTCTAACTTGGCTTGCCTGAACTATTAAAACAACTAATTGATGAGCGTAGACACGTACATGGCGCTATTTCCTGGCTATTTCACATTGGAAGGGCGTTTCCAGCAGCCGTTGTATTATTATCGGGGATCCCCGATAATAATTATTCTAGTACAAAATTCCTTCGTTTGTGACACATAAACATTTTCGAGCTTAACCATTCACAGGTGTAGTTTTACTAGCCAGTTACCAATGCAATCGTGTAAAAATCTCCAAATTTTTGAAAAATTGGGGGCGCTCTTGAAAAAAATGTGCTAATATTGCTTTAAAGGTGGGTGACCCGATCTTGGTCTGATTTTTCATATGAGGTTTTTTAGAGATGTAACGGAGGGGTAGTCCCATTTCCTAAAACTCTGAAATTTGAACCGACTGCAAGGCCAAATTTTAGCGTAGCATCCGGTGAAGCTCCAGGGAATGTATTTTCTTACGAGATTTTAGGGTACAAGACCCCTATGGCCAGAAATCCAAAATTTTCAGAAAAGTTACATCTCTGGTTTTCCCTTCTCAATGTAATCCATAACAATAACACCAAAAATTTCCGATTACAAATCTTGAATTAAATCGGTCCAGCCCTTTGGATAGAAAAAGCAAAAATGTGTACCGAATTGGCTCATAGAACAGTGTGTATTAAAGATGCTTGTTCCGATTTATGTCAATTGTGTTCTCTACTTGATATGAGAGCCTGGCACTTACACATATGCCCCATCAAGTACTGTGGGAACAAACTTGCAGTTTTGATAGTAGAAGCAATAATACACATTGCAAAGCCCTATTCAATACTTGCTAATATTGATGGTAAACCATTAATTCGCCATTTTTTTGTTTATATCTTGGGAATGAAATGGATTTGAGGGCTCAAATTTCAGGACGACAATGAGAAAAATACGACCTTTCATCTGAAATCAAAATCGATACTACTTACAGGTGGTGTAAATCAGGGGGGTCCCAATGACGATCGGAACACAAACCTTTAATAAATGTGGTCGACCACATTTGGAGACCTTTTTGTTCATAGCATCAGAAGAAAACATTTCCAGGGCCTTAAATTTCGGGTAATGAAAAAAAAATATAATCTTTCTTCTGATACCAAAATCTCAATTTTGATGGAGTAAAGTGGAAGGGACAAGGTTGTCAATCTGGTCACACATCTTTTAATATAGTCACACAATGTAAGTGCTGATAGGATTGTGCGCATGGCCGGCTGCCGACCTAGGTGAAGCGAAATGATTGTGACGATTTCCTGATGGCAGCATAATAATAATAGGCAACAGCGCTTTGTCTACTTGTGTAAAAGGAGCTATATATATCTCATCATTATTATTATTATTTATTATTACATCTTTTAATCTTCAACTGCTACACGAGCCAAGATCTCATAATTCATTTGGTGATCGTGCTTTTGCCATCTGTGCACCCAGACTTGGAATAAACTTCCTCTTCATATTAAGAACTGTACAACAATTTGTAGCTTTAAGACATCATTGAAAACCCATTTGTTCAACAATGCATTCAGATTTTAGTGGTTTTTGTTGTTGATTTATCTTGTTTATTTTGTTTTTCTTCCTTGTTCATTGTTGTCGCTTTCGCTTGTTTTTAGCACAGTGAGCGACCTTTGGGCCGGAGTCTGGCGCTTTAAAATGTCCATTATTTTTATTTCATGTTTTAATGTTATTTCAAGGGTGAAAATTCCTCCATATCTTATAACAATGGGATTGCATGGTATGAAACACTCACATCCATATCCCCAGACAAATGTGATGCGATCTGGGAAAACCCGCCACATGGTGGGAAATTTATATTTTGAGTTTTTACTATCACTGCAGAGTTTGAAATATTAAGTTTCCATAACTTTACTTCTTTCTTCTTTGATACACACATCAAAAGTTACGCCTTATACAATCTAACAAAAAATAAAGTACAATATAACAGATTTTAAGCTATTTTCTTTATTTTTTCAAAACTGTCCTGTGCGACATGTGGCGGGTTTTCCCAGATCACATCACAAATTGTTTGTGCCACAAAGATATTTGGCTTGTTCAACTGAGCCATTCAGCAAAGAAAAATATCCAAATGTACTGAAATAAATGAATTCTACTATCTTTTCCACTTATTTCAAAATAATTTACATAATTCCTGGTTTTTGCTAATAATAAACTAATAATTTTTCCCTAAGACTGTGACACACACAGCTGACTCGCACCTGTTAGACCAATATAACAAAACTCTACTGCTATTGTGATATGATTTATTTCATTCTGAATTTATTGTAATAAATTTAATCATAAAAAGTCTTACTGTTATGTATAACTTTACTTCATCAGTATTAATTCTGTCTGTTAAAAAAAATCAATTTGGTCTTTAAAAAAATCAAAATCACATTAAAATTCCTCGCTGAATTGCATCAAATTGCCCAGAAAAAAAAAAGATGTAGATATCCATAAAATGCAGCAGCAGCAGCCTTGATTCCACAGCTATCTGTATTGATCCAATTGATTACAATTCCTCGCTGGCTACCGGCTATTACAAGGACACTATAATTGAATTGATCCGGTAAGTGGAGAACAAACTCTGTTTCCAATAATCAAGTTAGCCGAACACAAACACTAAATCCCATCGAAACAGTCGCGTTTAAAATAAAGATAACATGATGTGCAGGGGAGACTGTTTCCCGTGATCTTGTGCCTCTTTAGTTAATGAATCGGGCTATAAAATCATTTGCATCATCAACCACCTCGGGAACGATTCACTGTCTGTTTAGTAACTAAGCCGAAGACGGGGAGGAGAAAAAATCTATACTTAGAAAAAAAAACAGCCGAGCTTAATTCAAGTATATCTAATTTGCAGCAAAGTGCGGATAATTGTGTTCAAAGCAGTCGTCGCCATTCAAACAGTTATTGACCCACGCCTAACCCTCACCTGTCTTGGCCCAGATATATCATGCACGTTATATCATGCGCGTTATCCACACACACTATCTAATATTGATGTTGCTTATTCTTAACAACGGGAATATTTGCAGAATGAAAATATCGAACGTGCCTACGGGGGACGAGATGCACACGCAGCTGCTGCGCTTACGATTCCGCGTCGGGTGTCCGAAAGGAGGAGGCCACCGGGGTCAGTCTGCGTGTCACCTCTTATTTAGTTAGGCGATTACCATTGATCAATTATTTTTGTAACCCCGCCGTTGTGACAAAGGAGTTGTGTGGCAAAAAATCAATGGACAATGAGTGAAGTGGAATTTAACAGTATGGCCAGTGGGCCGGGCAGAAAATGCTCAATGGAGGGGGCCCTTCTACTTGTGGCTGGCTGCAGAGAGGCCAAGACAGCAGCCGACAAAAATATCCCATATTTGAAGAGACAATAATAACAAGATTGATGTTATCATGAAACAGTACACTTGGCCAAACAGAATAAGAAAACTGAACAAAAGTGATAATATTTTCCCCGACAGCATTATGACAAATGTATAAATAAAAAATTAATTATAAAAAAATATGTATAGTGGCATTTGGAATAAGAGGTGAAAGGAGATTACGTTGACTTATTTTAATAAATGCAAACATTTGGGGTTGATCAAAGGCAACATGTTTCTGTTTTTTTAATTTCAAATATGAGGCATAAAAAAAATACGCCATGTCTGAAAGTTTCAGAAGATTTCGTGTAGAGGTTGAAAATAATAATGGCTTAAATGATATTTTGTGACTTTTGACTACGTAGTAATTTAATGTGTTAATTGGGTAATTGGGGGAAGTAATGAACAGCCTGCTTTTTTTATTTTCAGGTTTAAGAAGATGATGATTTACTGCCAGTGTTCATATATTTGGAAAATGTGTTAAATTATGTGATAATTGTTCCAGAGCTTTTTGATTTTCTTTTTTCTTTCTTCTTGCCTGCTTTTTTTTTTTTTTTTTTTTTGTTCTTGTTGTTTGGGGTTAGGTCCACACACACAAATCTAAGCACACCAGCTATAAATCGGTAGCATGAAAGCACATCGGCTATCTACCGCTGGCTAGCACATGGGCTATCTAGATGATAGCAAAGGGCATCTACTGCTGATAGCACATTGGCTATCTTATGTTGATAGCACGTCGGCTATCTACTTCCTGATAGCACATCAGCATCTACTGCTGATAGCACAGGGGCTACCTACTGCTGATAGCACAGGGGCTTACCTACTGATGATAGCACCAGCGGGTTCTACTGCTGGATAGCAAATTCGGGCTATCTACTGATGAATAGCACAGCGGCCATGACTCCCGATAGCACATGGCTATTTACTGCCGATAATAGCCATCGGCTATCTACTGCCGATAGCACATCTTCTATCTACTGCTGATAGCACATCGGCTTCTACTGCTAATAGCACAATCGGCTAATCTACTTGTGATAGCACATCGATATATACTGATGACAGCATATTCGGCTATCTACGGATGACAGCAAATGGGCTATATACTGCTGATAGCACATGGGCTATCTATGCTGATAGCACATTGGCTATCTTATGATGATAGCAACTCGGGCTATCTACTGCTGATAGCCACATGGGCTATCTCTGATGACAAGCACATGGATATCTACTGCTGATAGACATCGGCTATCTACTGCTGATAGCACATCGGCTTATCTACTTCCTGATAGCACATCACTATCTACTGCTGATAGCACAGGGGCTATCTATGCTGAAACATTTGGGAGGAAGCCAGACATACATAATTGTGGACTTGGTATATCAAAAACAGATGGAATTGGGGCAAGGTGATGAATGGACAAAGAGACCAAAATGAGGTGACGGGTGATTTTTGTCAAAATTGCTACTGATGATAGCACACGGCCATTACTCCCGATAGCACATCGGCTATCTACTGCCGTAAGAGCACATCGGCTATCTACTGCGATAGCACAATATTCTCTCTACTGCTGATAGCACATCGGCTATTTACTGTAATAGCACATCGGCTATCTACTGATGATAGCACATCGATATTACTGCTGACAGCACACATCGGCTATCTACTGATGACAGCACATGGGCTACTACTGCTGATAGCACATGGGCTATCTACTGCTGTAGAACATTGGCATCTTATGATGATAGCACTCGGCTAATTACTGATGATAGCACATGGGCTATATACTGCTGACCAGCACTGGGCTATCTACTGACTGATAGCACATCGGCATCTAATGCTGATAGCACATCGGCTATCTACTCCTGATAGCACATCAGCTATCTACTGCTGATTAGCAAGGTGAGCTATCTAATGCTGAAACATTTGGGAGGAGCCAGACATACATAATTGTGACTTGGTCTACATAAAAAAACAGATTGGAATGTGGGCAAGGTATGAAGGACAAAGAAGACCAAAATGAGGGGGGACGGGGTGATTTTGGTTCAAAATTCACTTCCGAAGATCCAACTTTCACAAAAAAAAAGAATAATTAAAAAAACCAAAATTTTTTATTTCATTTATATTTTTATTATTTATGGTTTTTCGTAATTTTGAACATTTTGGAAAGTCACAATATTCAATTCCCATAACTTCAGTCAGCAATGTCAATTGAAATGAAATAGAAAGCATGCTAAGCAAAAAAAGTCTTGTTTTGTTATTTTACAATGGAACTCAAATTCCATTTCCTGTTCAATTCAAACTGGTTTTACTACCCCATACTTTTTTTACTATGGACAATGTTTGAATGTATATTAACCCTCATCTTCTGGCAGTCTCGCATTCTTTTTATGTAACTTTCAAAAAATGATACCTTTATGCACTAAACTCACACTCACATGTATTAATAGCACACCAGCTATCTAATGCTGATAACATCATCGGTATCTACGACTGATAGCACATCGGCTATCTACTGTGATAAGCCCATCGGCATCTACTGATTGATAGCACATGTGACAAAATGCGTATTGTGTAAGACATTGCCAAAATAAACTTAAAAACACTATCAGTGATTTGCTAAATCAGAAAATCTAAAAAAAATCATCGAAATCATGTCTGTACCCCAGTTACAGGTACCTGCAAATACACTGCAAATACCAGAAGCAAATAAAACAAAGGACAAAACGGATATTTAATAATTTACTGTCGTACGGACCACTTACAAAACAAGTTAAATTGAAATGGCGATTTTCATAGCTTTGAACACAGCCGTTTTCTTCCTCTTCAGTTGAAAAAAAAGTAACTTATGGATATTACATACTTATCCTTGGCATTTCTGCAAATTTCAAATATGTTTTACTCTTCCAGGTGAATCACTGAGAGTGGCTTGGACTCGTCTGGCAAAAAAAAAAAACGTTGTGAACACGACTTTAAACTATTTCTGCTACCATATTGACAAAAAATGACTAAAATCCACTGAAAAAAATTTCATGAAATGGGCAACTCCTGTAAAAGTGGCCATTGCATCACTCTGTTAAGAGTATTCCTTTTTGATCAAAATGGAGCACAATTTTTAAAATCTGGAGTGGTACAGGCACATGGATTACACTGTGAAATTATATCACGATAATATCACAGACAGTGATGCTGGCAAAACTCAGAATGGGTCACATTATCAAAACATACTTAATTCAAGAGAGTAGGTTGTGATTAAGTGGAGAAATATAGCACACTTGATAAACATGTAAAGTTTTTAGTTAAATCACAAACAAGCCCCTATGAAAGTATTGACTTACTTCATACTGGAGGCCATGCAGTTTACTACTTCTGATGGGAATGGTAAGGAACTTTCCAACAATAAGGTGGAACGGCACAATACCCCAAGTTAACTCCCTGCAAGAACGCCTTACCACAATGGTAACATCTCAAGCCTTAATTCTCAATGAGATCAAGATAACTACCAGGGTATTCAACTTATATCATGGCGAAAAGGAGAAAAGTGGGAAAAACAGTCTTTAGATTTGTGTGGCTGTATTTGTGGGCCCGCATAAACTGAGCATCAAATTCTTGATACGCGTAACTAGCACCAAAGATTCGTCTTTTCTTTCATAAATCTTCATGATAATGTACAAATTGCCTCCCTTCGGCTTAGACTGGATAAAGAGCGTAATTTAAGATGTTCCACAATATAATAAAGATGGTTAAAACTGGGTTTCTGGCAGGGTCCTTATTCATGTTGCACTTCTCGGGTGCCTAGCAGATGCACACACAACCGTGTGACAATTCCCTGCTAAAAAAGCCCTTAGAACGGAAACCACCAAAATAAACGTCCCTTATGAAGTCTGCTACAACGTGTATACAGAGAGAGAGACTAGAACTCCCACACAGACTGAAATCACCTTGGCCCATATTTTGAAGGATTCTTATCTAGCATTATGTTTATGATTGAGATCACATAAAGATTGTAAACACTGTATCATGTGATTTGATTTTGATGAATTGGAACAACTTCTTTTTTCAGAAAGAGTTTTTTGTGAAATTTGATCTCCTATGGTTCAAAAAAATCACCCCAAACAAGCAATTGTATTTTTTGAAGCCATTATGCATCAAATTCTTTCTTCTTGGATTACTATGCATTTGGAGCGGACTGTGAACCCATTCTTTGTCAACCCTCTTGATTTTATTTTACACCTTTTATTCAGTGGAATTGTAAAGCCTTTCCAAGTGGGACGATATTGGAAATCTGCCCCGTCAGGCTGCCAATAGTTGTTACAGGTCTGGGGATCAAACATAAAGGCTGGTATTCTGAAAGGGAGACTAACTTTAGACCTGGGTTTAAACCAGGGTTAGTCCTACAAGAGGGGACCTTTTTTCCTTTCAAAATACTGTGAAAGTTAAATGTAACGGGTGAGAAAATTCCTCATGGACGGGCTGAAACAGCCCATCCATGAAGAATTTTCTCACCCGTTACAGCACACTTTTAGAGTATATTGTAAGAAAAAAAGGTCCCCTCTTGTAGGACTAACCCTGGTTTAAACCCAGGCCTTAAGTTAGACTCCCTTTCAGAATACCAGCCAAAGAGTGGGCCGAAACAATTGCATTAAAAATGCCTATATACAGGGATGTAAGTGGGCATATCATTAATTTCCTGAAAATTGATCTGGCACTTGCCCCAGCGACCAAACGCTTGCATGCAAAGCTAAACTTTATGCAGGAATCGTCCAAACAAAAAGGCTACAAAAGGAGTTAAGGGGGAATATCCCCAACCCAAAAATGTGGGTAGGATTTTTATGTTGAAATAACATCACTCAATTTTTTTTTTAATTATGGCCAAATTTCTAGAATTCCAGAAATTTCTGGAGGTCTTACATCCCTGCTATATGGCAAGCAAAAAAAAAATAGCATAACAGGTTAGGTTAGTGTTCTGCTACCTCTTCCTGGACTTACAGAGACATGAGGTGATTTCCAGAAAGAAGTGCCCCCAATTTTTCTCGAACCCCGGTTTTTTACATATTTGGAATGCTTACCAATGTATTAGATCACACCTGAAGTGAATAAGCCGAATACGCGTTTTTATGTATAAGATGAGATTTAGTAGTTTCTGCGTGCACGACAGAAAGTCAAAGCATGGTTTCTATGGGGAACGAATTACGATAGCAGGACAGTTCAAAAACAAGGTTTGCGGTTTCTTTTGCTACCCTGTTTGTCCAATTAAACCTTCGAAACGTTCCGGTGGTGGTCTACAACTGACCAAGTGCAAATGGAGAGAAATTTGTATCCTAAAAAATTCTCCTCCTGTCACTATGAAACATCCAAATGGTTTTCAAAACTGTGGAAGTGATTTCAGTAGGGTCCTGTTCATTATGTCAGTTTTTTTCATGCCTTATGTCCCTTTTAAGATTATCCACAAAGATGATGTGAAGCAAGCTGCTCAAAGCAAGGTCCAGTAAATTAGCTCTGTGTCACAAAAGTGATGATCTGATATATAAGATGTTCACGGGGTAAAGAGAAAAATAGTAGCTCTCTTCATATACAAAAATGTGACCCCTTAAATGGTAAAATCTGTGGTTTGGGGAATGAGGTAGTGCGATTTGACCAGGCACTTAATTCACCCTTTAGATGAAATTATTATTAAACAAAGGGAATTTGCACTCCATTTACCTTTGCCATTAAAATATTCCGTAAAAAGTGCATTCAACAAACATTATGAACACGATACTAAACAAAAGCAAAAGTTCTAGGATAACACTCTGTCCTCAAAATCCCCAAAATTAAATTTTTACTCTTTCCTACTCAACTGCCCATTTCTCGCCATCACGCTCTCCCTCTCTACCTCTCTACCTCTCTATCGCTCTCTCTCCTCCCTCCTCCACCTCTCTCTTCTTCCTTCCCATCCCTCTCTCTCTTTCTTCTCTTCTCTCTCTCACACAACAAACACAAACATGTAAGTATGGATATAACATGCCAAGTTCACAGCCATTGTGAAACACCCCTAAAATTGATACGTTACACATACACTCTGTGATGGTGATCATCTTGTCGTCACGCTTACACTACTATCGTTATCTCGCTTTGGGTATCGTGATAACGCATTAGGAGGGCTATCATGTTCAATACCCTGTCTGGCTGGGTCAGATTACAAGTCTTTAACCCCATGAGAACTACCACCCTATAATACAGTGTGTGATTGGCTATTACACGGAACACCACATGAGAAAACACGAGAAAACCTGAGATGCCCTCTTGAGTAACAATCAAATAGTGCTTCTGTAGTGTAAATTTATACCACACTTTTATCTATCTCTGATTGCTCATTTATATTGATACTACCTTCCACGTAACCATCAAAAATAGTGCTAGATGCTGATAAATAGGCAGGTAGTGATAGGAGGTTAACTATGGATTCACTATGAGACCAATGGATCCACAAAACCAGAAAACTAAAATTCCACGTCAGAGGTTCTCGAACCGCTAAATCCCCCTGGGCGGGAGGGTTTACAAATTGTAAACTAATCAGCTGCAAATACCCCCACTAAACCAAAAATCCGTAGAACACAACAACCCCCCTTAAACCTGAGGGCAACCCACCTTAAACTCGTTGCAACCCCCTTAAACCACAACAAGCCCTAAGCAGACAACCCACCCTAAACCCGGACAAGGATGTGCAACGTCGCGAAATGCATGCACTGGCATACGCGCATGCGCGTGCATGTGTGCAGGTCTGCGCATTGATATGCGTATCGTTTATTGTGTGCCACCAAAACCTTTAAACCCCAAAAAAACCCCCCTTAACCAAAAATCTTCAACCCAACACCCAGGCTTCGAATTGCAAATTTTAGAATTACATGAACCGGTGCATGTAACTTCAAAAATTTACATCACAAGTAAAGGTGACATGCCACAGACATCGTAAACATGGATTGGTGCTACTGTTAACCATTATTCATAACACAAACTCTGGTACGTTTCGTTAACAGGGCTCAAATTTTACATTTCACATTCAATACTGTCTATGAAATAAGCTAAAATTGCATAGTTTATGAATTTACAAAGTTAAATTTTACATGCACCGCTGCATAATTCTTACAGGATACAAGTTACATGCACAGCGAGAAAGCTCACATGCACCTGTGATTTGTGTGCACCTGGGTAATTCGAAGCCTGCCAAAACCCCCTTAAACCTGGACAACCCCCTTAAACTGTGCAAA
Organism: Ophioderma brevispina; assembly: GCA_023653785.1. NCBI lineage: Eukaryota > Metazoa > Echinodermata > Ophiuroidea > Amphilepidida > Ophiodermatidae > Ophioderma > Ophioderma brevispina. The sequence continues at coordinate 83,389 of JAMKCH010029989.1, forward strand.
CCAACCGTAAACCAACAAGCCACACTTAAGCCCAGAAACCCCCCCTAACCGGACAACCCCTTAAACACGGACAACCCACTTAAACCCCAAACAATCCCCAAACCCAAAACCCTTAAGTGGAACAAACCCCCCCCAAAACCGGACAACCCCCCATAACCCGGAAACCCACCTAAACCTAATCAGCGCGAGAGTACATTGATTCCCCACCCCTCCATACAAGTTTCATCAAAATCGGACTTATGGATCTTCAGATAGTTTGTTCAAAAGTTTTTGGGTAAAACTACCCCAAATTTAGCCCATAATATGCAAATTAGCTATTAATTAGCATATCATGCACTACAAACCTAATCAGCGCTGAGAGTACATGATTCCCCACCCAAGTTTCATCAAAATAGGACGTATGGATCTTAGATAGTTTGTTCACAAGTGTTTGAGGTAAAAATACCCCAAATTAAATCATTAAGTATGCAAAATTAGGTACCTATTAGCATATGCACGCCCATAATCTAATCAGATGAAGGGTATGCAGTCCGATCCCACCACCAAGTTATAATCACCATAACCCTTATGCGGTCTCATGTTATAGATTCACAAGATGGTGTTGGAAAATAACCCAAAAAACTAATTAATTATGCAAAAATTTAGGTTAACCTAATTAGCATATGCCTAGCCCATAATCTAATCTAGATGAAGGCCCTGCAGTCCGATCCCAAACCACAAGTTACATCAACCATAACCTTATGGTCTGTTATCGCGTTCACTGATTGTGTTGGAACGGCGCCGACGCAGACGCCGCCGACGACTTGACTGATAGCATAATTCCCCCCTTTGCTTCAAAGCCAGGGGATTAAATGAGTCAAGCTTTTGCAGCAGTTTTGGTTCGTATTTTAACAATTAGTTTCCTCCCCATCCAGACGTCAAAACATATGATTATATTATAAAGGGAGTAAGAATATAAACAACTTGCATTTTCTTGCTTATAAAATATTTCATGAATTAAATCCCTGGAAAGGTAACACTGAGGAAGTGTAGAGGTGTGAGGTCAAAATGTATCCTGGTCATATGGAGTTATGTTTACACAAATGGTTTTACAGCAATTTCGTTGGTACAGGTCCGAATATGCCCGGCAAAGTAAGGTAGCGTGGCAGCAATCCCACCTCCACTTAGTACCAGAGGACTCGAGCGCAGACTTACTGGTGTTGTTCCAGCCTGGTTTAATGCTTTGAATTATTGCTTATCCCTATTGCCAGTTCTAGTGACTCGAGCTTTGGATATGACCGAGATAGCTGCGTTAACCAATGGGAAATAGGGGGTAAAGGCTGAATCCCTTGTGAAAGGTAACACTGAGAAGTTGTAGGGTGTGAGTCAAAAGGTATCATGGTCATATGGAGTAATGTTACAAAGGTTTTACTGCTACTTTGTCTGGTAAGGTCCGGAATATGCCGGCAAGTAAGTTGCTACGAGGGCAGCCCCAATCCCACCTTCCACTTAGTACAGACGGAAAGCGCAGATCTACTGGTGTTGTTTACAGCCCGGTTAATGCTTTGAAATTGC